>CM049577.1:8688389-8910369 GCA_027123335.1 Amphiprion clarkii | reverse complement strand
TGAAGATTGATGCGAAATCAAATGAAATCATGGTTTCATCCTGGGCCAGTTTCACCCTCTGAACTTTGCTGGCAAAATCAGTGGCGTTCTGGATGTGGTGAGTGGTGTTTGCTAGGGCTTTGTGATGCTATAAGTGACAGAGTTGATGCTGCTGATGATGGGTCTGGGTTGTGCTCCGTCCTTGTGTATTTTTGGAAGTCCGTACGTGCATGGTATGTCCGTTAGGATCAAGTCTGAAGTAGAATGAGCAGTCTATGGCTTTTTGTGTTTCCAGCTGTTATAGGCAGTCCGTGACCTTCTTTTTGGATTTGTTTATGGGATCCCTTCTTAGCGTTTCATAGGTAATGCTGTTACTGAGTGAAGTTATTATTTTCCAGTGGAACTTACTGGTGTTGTGTACCACAATGCATCTACAGTCAGGTCCATAAATATTTGGACATTGATACAATTTTCAGCATTTCTGTTCTGTACACCACCACAATGGATTTGAAATGAAACAATCAAGATGTACTTTAAGTGCAGACTTTCAGCTTAAATTTGAAGGTATTTACATCCAAATCAGGTGAACCATGTAGGAATTACAACACATTTTATGTGTGCCGTCCATTTTTTTAAGGGACCAAAAGTAATTGGGCAAACCAATATAAATGAAATTGTCTCTTTTAATGTTTGGTTGTAAATCTGTTGCAGCCTGAAGTGTCAAACCCATTGACAGCTCCAGACACTGAGTTTCATCCCTTGTGATGCTCTACTGCTGCTGTCTTCAGTTCCTGCTTTTCCCTTCAGTTTTGTCCTCAGCATGTGAAATGCATGCTCAACTGGATTCAGGTCAGGTGACTGCCTTGGCCATTGCAAAACATTGCACTTCTTTGCCTTAAAAAATTCTTTGGTTGCTTTCACAGTGTGCTTTGGGTCATTGTCCATGTGCACCGTGAAGCGTCATCCAATGAGTGCAGAAGCATTTAGCTGAATATCAATAGACAATATTGCATGAAACACTTCAGAATTCACCCAGCTGCTTTTGTCAGCAGTCACATCATCATTGAATAGAAAGAGAGAACCAGTTCCATTGGCACCCATACATACAAACGCAATTCCACTACCACCTTGCTTCACTGATGAGGTGGTATGCTTTGGATCTTAAGTAGTCCTTCCCTTCTCCATACTCTTCCCGTCATTCTGGTACAAGCTGATCTTTGTCTCATCTGTCTATTGAATGTTGTTCCAGAGCTGCACAGGGTCATTTAGATGTTTTTTGGCAAACTGTAACCTGGCCTTCCTGTTTTTGAGGGTCATGAGTGGTTTACACCTTGTGGTGTACCCTCGTGAAGGTGTTTTTCTTGACCAGGGAAAGGATTCTTCTGTCATCCACCACACTTCTTTTCTGGGTCTTTTGGCATTGCTGAGCTCACCAGTGTGTTCTTTTTTAGGAGTGTACCAGATTTGGCCACACCTAATGTTTTTGCCATCTCTCTGATGGGTTTGTTTTGATTCTTCAGCCTCATGATGGCTTGCTTCACTGATAGATACAGGTCTTTGGACATCATATTGAGAGTTGGCCTCACCAGATTCCAATTGCAAATACCACACTTGAAATGAACTTTAGACCTTTTATCTGCTCCTTGTAAATGAAATAACGTGGGAGGAACACACACACACACACCTGGCCATGGAACAACTGAGCAGCCAGTTGTACATGTTACGGTGGACAGAGGCTCAAGTTCAATTCAATTCAATTCAATTCAATTCAATTCAATTCAATTCAATTCAATTCAATTCAATTCAATTCAATTCAATTCAATTCAATTCAATTCAATTCAATTCAATTCAATTCAATTCAATTCAATTCAATTCAATTCAATTCAATTCAATTCAATTCAATTCAATTCAATTCAATTCAATTTTATTTATATAGCGCCAATTACAGTCAAATTGTCTCAAGATGCTTTACAGAACCCATATGCCTGATCCCTAGAGCAAGCCAAAAGGCGACAGTGGCAAGGAAAACACCCTTTTAGCAGGGAAAAAAACCTGGAGCAGAACCCGGCTCTTTATGTGGGGGGACCCATCTGCCAGCTGGCCGGGCGGGTTGAGAGGGACAGAAGAGGTAGAGGGTTGGAGGTAGAGGGTTACAGCTAGAGGGTTAGAGGTAGAGGTAGGGGGATAGAGGTAGAGAGAGGTGTGAGTGTGTGTGTGTGTGTGTGTGTGTGTGTGGGGGGGGGGGGGTGCATAAGGACCATAAAACACACAGTTTGACACATGCATGATAAGACAGATGATACATGCAAAGTACAACTAACATGGAAACTGATGATAGTTTACTGCTATGGTGTACGGCTCTGGCATTAAATATACTACATAAATAGCTGATGGTAAATTCAAAAATATGTAGATGAGCAAATCAAGTATAGTAAGGACAATGCAGAGTAGATTGGTGGAAATGGGCTGCTGGAAGCAGTGGGCTGGAGGAAAGTCAGCAGCAGCATCCCACAGATGGAAATTAGGGCAGTTGGTGGGAGAACAACCACACATCTGAAGCATCCAGCTCTGGGACCAGGGACACTCGGACAAAGGAGACAGAGAGAAACAGAGTGAGTGTAATGCAATAATGGTATATATAGTAAATGCACAGGTAGTTAGAGAAGGGCTCAGTGCATCAATAGAGGTCCCCCAGCAGCCTAGGTCTATAGCAGCAGAACTAGGGTCAAACTAAAGGACGTCAAGAGGGGAAGTCAGTTGTGCAAATGAAAACACCAGCTCACCCCGTCAGGGTCCCCCAGTCAACTATAAGCTTTGTCAAAAAGGAAGGTTTTAAGCCTGGTCTTAACAATAGAGAGGGTGTCTGCCTCCAGAACCCAAACTGGGAGCTGGTTGCACAGGAGAGGTGCCTGATAACTGAAGGCTCTGCCTCCCTCTTTTGCACTGTTTTTTTTTCTTATCTATTCCTGCACTGCCTTTATACTTTTTCTTTGGAGCTGCTGTAACGGTGAACTTTCCCCACTGAGGGATCAATAAAGTTTATCCTTATCCTTATCCATTCTACTTTTAGAGATTCTGGGAACAAGTAAGCCTGCAGTCTGAGAGGAAAGAGTTGGTTGTTAAGAGCTTTATATGTCAGAAGAAGGATTTTAAATTCTATTCTAGATTTAACAGGAAGCCAATGAAGAGAAACCAGTACAGGAGAAATATGATCTCTCTTGCTGACTCCTGTCAGTACTCTGGCTGCAGCATTTGGATCAACTGTAAATGTCTGAGAGAGCTTTTGGGACAACCTGATAATAAGGAATTACAATAGTCAAGCCTAGAAGTAACAAATGCGTGGACTAGTTTTTCTGCATCACTCTGAGACAGGATGTTCCTGATTTTCACAATATTTCTCAGTGACTCTTAGTGTCTGACTGGCTCTTTGTTTCTGTTGTTCGTTAAGATGACCTGAGTCAGCAGGAAGGTCCCAGTGTTTGCGGGTAGGAGTGCTTCTGCTGGATCCTTGGGCCTGGATGTGGTGAACAGATATATTAAATGGTCTATCTGTGTTGAATATGCCGATTGGATATACTGACTTCACAGACTGTACAATTCCAATGACTGTCCTCCCTGGGTGTGCAATGTTTTGACGAGTTAAATTTTGCACAATGATTTTTGGGGCCCTTCCTGCTTTTATGGACACAAGGGTGTTATGGAACTCTAGCTCTTCTGGCCACTGCAGGTTCTTGTAGGGCTCAAAAATCAGGGTGTTGTCCTCTCTAAAGGGTGGGGCCTGTATTCGACACTTGATCTGAAGAGAGCTACATTTTGGTACGCTGACCCTCACGTTCACTGTCCTCACGTTGTGTTGGCACATCTGTTCTACACTCACAGCACTAATCAGAGCATTTGCTTTGGTTTTCCTAATGTAAGGAAATGCAATTTTAACTGCATTCACAAGCCTGTCTTTGCCCCTATGTTTATGTTTCCATGACTTTAAAGCCAATTTTAACACACTGTTGTTGATTACCTTTTAGCACTAACATAAGGATTAGCATTTCCTCATCATCGGCAGTAAATTTAAAAGTAACTTTCAGCCAACCCACATGTGGCATTTCTCTCCCATTGGCTGCCTCTATCTGTAAGGGATCAGAAGAGCCAATAAGCTCTTTTACATCTCTTAGCTGCACATCTGGTAAGTGGTATTCTTTCCACACCTCATCTATAGCACAAACAAACTCTGTGCTCTGCTGTGTGGTGTTCTTCCTTTCCACCGATGCCTCACTGGACTGAACTATAGTCATATTAGTTACTTGTGATGGAGCCGCGTGTTTCTTTTTGTCCTGTCTCTCCTTTTCATTGGTGCATGCAGTATTCACTTTCTCTAACAACAGTTCACCTGTGGTGTTCATCTGTAAGAGGTAAGGTCGCATGTAACTTTTAATGTTGTCATTGTGTAAGCCAGTCAGGACAGTATGCATGAATAAATTCTGGACTAAAGCTGGATCATATTTCACATTTGATTCTGCTTCCTGAGAAGCAAACAGTATTTTCTGCCTCAAGTCCATTGCTCTTTTGAGGAAAATCTGAGGAGACTCTTTACTGCTCTGGACCTCAGAGGTTGTTGCTTGTAGAATTCTGTGGCACTTCTCTCTTGGTAGTGTGATCTGAGAATCCTGTGAAAAGCACACAGTGTAATGCCTTCTTTCCCTTCAAGATAGTCTTGTAGCTGCAAACCTGGTGTGATGGCACAAATTACAGCATCATTGATGTCTAATTCTGGGTAGCCTTTGATGAGCCCACTTTCAATTTGCCTGGTCAGAAAAGAAATGGTTAGCTTGTCTTTTGTTCAGGTTTACCTATTCGGCCAGATATCTTAAAATCTTTGCATCATACATAATGTGATACTGCGCTCAAATTATTTACTGAAATTCTGACGCTTGCCGTGGAGTTCACACTTTTGTTCACTTGGTCTTGCACTGCATCCTCGGTTGCTTCTCATGTCACTCTGAATGCCTCTACCTCTTTCTGGAGATTCTCCTGTTGGTCAGTTTGGCCAGGAGATTCATCTTCACTTGTTTCTAAGGTCATTTGTATGTTGGTCATTGTATCCTGAACACTAAGTAGGTATGACATGCCCTCATCTTCTAGAGCGGCTAGTTCTTCTCGTTCAAGATTCTTTATAATGTGAAATCAGCTGACCGCGGGTTTTACCAGTCACATGTTCTTTAACACATCCTGAGATCTGGGGTGCATCACAAAGCCAGGATACAAACTAACAAGTTGCCCTACAGTTAGTTTGTATAGTGCTCCCGTAATTTCAAGCTGAAGTTTCTCTAATTCAGACTCCATCTCTTCCATCAGAAAAAAGATACAATCAGTAAAGCAACTGACTTAGTTGGCTGTTGCTGCTCCCTAGTGGTCACTTTGCTCACTTTAGGATACAGGTTGCCACCATCACCTTTTTGCTGATGCCTCGGTAGTTTGAAGGGATGGTAGATGAGAGGATTTCACTTACAGCTCAGGGACAGTCCTCAAGCCAAACATCCCAGTGATCAGTATTGAGTGCAATTTCTTCACATTATACAGAAAAAACTCTACTGTATTAAACAAATACACATAGAAAAACTACACATTTACTCACAAATGAATGCATTTGATCTTAATTCATGTTGTTTAACTTATCTCTTAACTAGCTTACAGACCAACTGGGTTGCTGTAAACTCTTCAGATAGTACAAAAGAACAAAACACAAACTCTAGAGGCACAGAAGACATGTCACAAACATGCTTTTTTAAGTTTTACCATTTTGTGTCTAGCAGCAGTTACCTTAAAAAGAGGAGTAGCGAGGGGAGAATGGTAAGAAATACAGCACACTGCTTGTCCGTTTGCTCGTCTGTGTTGAGAAAGGGAAAAGATGTGCGTTCACCCTGTTGAAACCTGAAGGCATTACCAGCAGATCGATGCACATTTCAACCCTATAGTCAGTTACTTGTATAGATATGAATAAGTAGATACGACACACTCCTTTGAGCTGCGTGCCTATGGCGAGGCTAAGCTATGGGGGCAAAGTTTCAGTGCATTCTGTTGATATAAATGACGTGAAAACAGAAACAAGTATGCCGTCTCATTGTGCTGCATACAATTGCACACTACATCATACGATTGAGACAAAAAAACTTGGAATGACTTTTCATCGGTAAGAATAGTTTTTGGCTCTTTTTTCATTATTAAATCTTGTTGAGAGCTTCCAGTCTATGAAAGCTAACTAGTTAGCCACTAGCAAAACACTAACGCGAGCTAGCAGCTTGACAACCAAATACCAGTCGACTAATAGTGGCTGTAGTATAGTTATACAAGCAGTAGTAGTAATACTAAAAGTCCAAGCAACAGTAGTAGTATAAGTAGCTGTTAGAGTCATAGATAGGGTTGCCACCTTTCAGAAATGAAAATAAAGGACACCCACCATGGCTCCTCAGGGACACAGTTCAGTAAAGTTTGAAAGATATTCACAGATTCGGACTTCCTGCATCAATAACTCATTAAATATACATTGTCAAACCATAAACAATGCCTCTTTTCCATTGTTGTAAGGTAGACAATGTGCTACAAGCCCAGTTTTATCAAAAGTAGCTGTCTTTGAAGTTGCAGGAATAACACTGGTGTCAACAGGAGCCAGTTGAAGGCTGCAGTGATTTTGGTAACACTACAGTGTATAAGAGTGACGTTATTGAATATTTGTGTCTCTTTGTTGTATCTTCTTGTGTAGCGATGATGTGAAGATGGTGAAGAAATTCTCTGCCGACAACGTCTTGTTTATATATCAAAGGTTTATTAAAACAAAGACAGCATCGCAGACACCATGTGGCATGCCTGTGAGAGGATTCAAGACCAGAGAGAATCACTGTACAGAGCAACTGTTTCTCCTAGCTTATATAGGTGGGTTCTTCACATAAACCCAGCAGGTGCTTGGACATACGGTTACCGGTACCGCGTTGTCTCGACAAGCAATAGCAATAAAGCAATAAAACAATAAACTAATTTTAAGAAATCTGGTGTTTAACTTAGGGATTTTTAACATTCCCATCCCCTAACTTAGAAGGCCACCTGGAACAACAGATACCACATTCCACGCCCTTCGGGACCCAAAGGCTCTCTAAAGATGAAGATAACACAGAGATATTTATGAACAACAAAATCACAGGTTCTCCCATATGTGCTTGCTACAGCATAACCTTAGCAACACAACTTTATGGAGTGCGAGAGCGAAAAACCTGTCAGGCAGTCATCATTCCTGAAGTGTCCATCAATCCTTCTAGACAGGAAAATTCTCTCATGGCCTCTCTGCCTTAAGCGACCACATGTAGTACTCCCGCCCAATTAGAAAAGGAGGAATTTTAAACATTCATTCATATAATGTGAGCAAATACATATAGAACCGTCAGGAAATAAAATCAAACAATGTCCAAAGTCATGCTGGTCGACCCATCGTGCCTTCCAGTGGACCTGTCCCTGCCTAGGCATTGAAAAAAGAAAAAAAAGCATCTGAAGTTCCTATGTATTTACCCAAATGCAGAAACATCATCAGTCCCAAGAAATATCATAATCATAACATCATCAACATTGTAAATGTTACACGTACAAACTCAAAACTAAACCAAACTATTAAATTCTCACTGTGTTGGTCCTCAGCAGCGCCAACTCAATGTAGTCTTGTTGGTGTTTAGAAACATGTCATCATCGTGTCCTTGTTCAGGGCCATCCAGTTGATTTTATTGTCCTCATTTTGAATGTCTGAATTTCTTCAGAATGCCACCATCACAATGGTCTTTTCCCCAATACTATTGGGGAAAGAAAAGAAAACCAAGCAGTATCTTTTGCAAAAAACAACTTGAAAACAACAGTGTAACAGTGTAAATTTAAAATTATTACTGTCATATATTCATATCATTCCAAATTATGAATCACACTATCTATTCCCCCCTTTTATCCGAACACTCTATATAAACCCTCCAAACATAAAAAAAAGTTACCAAAAATGTAAGAAACTATAACAAGAACACTCAAAAGGGATACCTCTCCACAATTCCACCTTCTGCTGTCACCACATCATCATCGTCTTCACCTGATCTACTCAGTAGCGGCATCTGAACCTACTTCCCAGGCATCACAATACAAAGCCATCTTAAAATCATGACCTTCACAAAGGTCAACAATATCATGCAAAAGCAGAACATTACAGACAATGACAGCAAAACTCCTACCACAATCTGGATCAACACTGCTCCCATTGACCCTAACCTTTCCTGCAACCATGAATTCACAGACCAACCACCTCTGCCAATTTGCTCCTTACTGGTAGGGGCAACCCCTTCAGTATTTTAACTCGTAAGAGTGACTGCTCCATTTGATTCAAGTCTGGATCATTTCCTGTGACATTTCTCCACACCTGATGAGCTCTCGACACATAGGCCCTCGGATTTTCATTCTGTCCTAGTGCCTCTAAGAATGTTATCAGTGTGAACATTTGTCGGAAATGTATCTCTCAACGCTCTCCATGCTCGACCTCTAACTGCAGAAAACAACTCTGGATCATTCTGTCACAGCGTGGGGGTGAACCCGAGCAGGGAGCACACAGACGAGGAACCCAGGCAGGAACAAAGGTGGACTTATTGATTAACAAAGAGAATAATAACAAGGGATGAGGAAGCTAAACTAAAGATCCAGGATAACCAAGGTAACTAACTAATAGGGGAGGGTGGGGGGTGTCTGTACCGGGAACCGGCGGCCCGGTAGGCGTCCTCCGTGGTGGGGTGTTGGTTGGCGGCGGAGAGCGGGCAGGAGTGCCTCGTTCCGGGGGGGGTGGCAGACAGGATGTTCCAGGGACGAGGGGGGAACACGGCAGGCGGGATGTTTCTAGGGTCGAGGGGAGCTCGGCAGGCAGAGACCTTTCACGACAGGTCGTGGGTCCGGGAGCAGGTGGGGGGAACAAGTCCAAGGGGGAGAGGTCTGACCAGGGCGGAATCCGGAGTACAGGAGACGGGAAGCAGGACTGGTAGAACCGGGCAGCTGGGCCAATGGAATGCGTGAGCAAAGTTTACTATCTGGCAGGGTGTGGAGTGTGAGACCGGCTTTCATGGCGTGGATGGATCACAGGTGTGCTGCACCACAGCTGCACGGAGTTCCGTTAATGAGCGATTAGAGATGCATGGCAGCTGGACCGAGCAGCTCTGCCAGGCTTCAGCAGGCAGGTGGAGCGAGAGAGAGGAGAAAGGAGGGGGAGAGGGAGGATGAGGCAGGTCAGGTGGGGGCTGAAGCTGGGACAGAGGAGGGGGCCCTGACACATTCACTGATGTCCCCACATATCTATTGAGGCCAGCTTTCTGTAAAACCTCTTCCACAGCTGGAACCCCAAGGAGATTTGCCAGAAGCCTCTTAATATGTCCTATGGCAGGCTGCATGCCAATCATAATCTCTTCTAACTTGGAAATCCATGGATGTGCTCCATCTTGAAGAGTAGGTAACTTCTCGAAAAAATCAGACATATCAGTAGTCTGCCAAGGCTTATACTCTAAGTTCTGACCTCGAATGATCACTGGAAGCATCTTCCCAGGTGTCTTCTTTTTTCTTGAACGTAATGCATATCTCACATCAGATTTTTCAGAATCTGCCCTACACAACTCTTTCTCCCATATCTGCAGCTCTTCCAAGTGGTCCCTCAGTGCTTCACAGCCTCCTGATCCAGTAGCTTTATCCAGGTGGAGAAGACATTCATCTATAGTTTCTTGAGCCACTTTTAAAGCCTGCCATCTCTCCTCTTCTATTCTGGTACTAGAGACAGTCGGTAAAAACTTTCTCGAAAGTGGAGAATCATCATCCTCTAAATCGGTGGTTCCCAACCTGTTTGGGTTGGAGCCCCCCCCCTACAAGCTGCACCCCAGCCCCATCGCCCCCCCAGCGCGGCGCCAACCCCCACCACCAAAACCACCCCATAAGTGCACTACAAAACATAAGAGGGAAGTTATTGAATTGTATTACTAATAGAAAATTCTCTAAAATTAAAATAATAATAATAATAATTTTTATATCAAACCACGAGTTGAGGAGAGAGAGTTTATAGTTGCAGTAAATTTGGTGACATTACAGTGCATAAGAGTTAAGTTATCGATTTTTTTTACTATAAAAAAATCCTTAAAATTATAAAATTATGAAAAAAAATATTTTATATCAAACCAAGAGTTGTACTCTGACGAGGAGGAGAGAGTTTATGGCTGCAGTATATTTGGTGACACTACAATGCATAAGAGTTAAGTTATTGATTTTATTTATTTTTTACTAAAAAAATCCTTAAAATTATGGGGAAAAAAAATTAATATCAAACCAAGAGTTGTAGTATGACCAGCAGGAGTCAGTTGCTGGCTGCAGTAAATTTGTTGAATATTTGTGACACTTCGCTGTTTGCAGCGGTTTTGCATTTTGCAGACGGTCTGTTACAGCTGTGGCCGTATTTTGTGATACTGTGTTTGTAGTTTTGAACTGTTTTGTTGTCTGGGAGTGGGTGTTCTGTCTTTGTTTGTAGATCTTTGTCTCGTCCTTGTTTTCTGTGTAAGTGGTCTGTTTCGTCCTGTTGGTTTGTAGTGGGTGTTGGTTTGTCTGCAGATCTTTGTGTGCAGGAGCTGTGATTGGTGGCAAGGCGGACCCAGCGCTGATTGGCTGTAAACCATTTTAAATCTTGGTGGCCGGCAGTGATGGAGGAGCCTCTCTGACAGCAGCACCCTTTGTTCTTCCCAGACTCCAAACTTTTGGCTTGATACCTGTTTTTTTTGTTAGTTTGAGATAGTGTGGTTTTTGCTTGTTAGACCTAGATTTCTTTTTGTAGTAGTTGTGGTTCTGTTGGATAGGATCTTTTGTTTGAGTGCTAAAATGCCTCTTTAGTTTGTATCCAATTGTTTTTTTGTTTTTTTTGCTTGAATGAATAGCCCATGTGGTGGCCTCTTTTATTTGTGAAAGATTGTAAATAAACCTTTTGTAATTTTTCAACGAAACTGTTCATTGTTTTTGGGGACTGGGAAAATATTCCACCTTATTTTTTTTTTTTTAAAAACAAACATTATGCTACCTTCCCCCTAGATGGGTTCGTAACATAATTTGGGGGCTCGTCTCGTTTCTTTTTTTTTGCATGCGTTCGTGGTGAGTATTTCTCTGGTTTGTTTAATAGTGCTTCTGTTTAGTTGGCAGTTTTTCTCTGTGGGTGGGGGTAAGTATGGATCTGGATGCATTTGCACAAAATCCTACCCTGGATAAATTAAACAGGTGCACCAAAGCAGATTTAGTGTTGATTGCCAATTTGTTTGATATTTCGTTGCCCTTTATGGCCAAAAAAGCAGAAATTAAGGCACAGTTGGCACAGCGTTTGGTGGAGGAGGGCATAGTAAAGGCGGAGTCAAAGTATGTCAGTGCTTCTGTGGGTGTGCCAAGTCCGATGGAAGTGGAGGCGACCACGGCCAAGCCGATCCCCAGCGGCCTGGTGGATGTGGGAGCGGAGGCTGCCACACCCGCTCTGGCCTCTCCTGATCCTGTCGCTCTCCTACAGGCTGGTGTAGACACGGAGGACCTGAGGCTGGCCCTTCGTATGAAGGAGGTGGAGCTGGAAACAAAAACCCGCGAGGTTGAGCTTATGCACCTCCGTATAAGGGCATTGGAGCTGAATAAAGCTTCTCCCTTGTCCAGCCCTTTAAATCCTCCCGCTGCTGTCGCTGAAAAATTTGATGTCAGTAGACATATTGCTCTGGTGCCAACATTTAGGGAGACAGAGGTTGATTCTTATTTTAACGCCTTTGAGCGCATCACAGCAACTCTTAGTTGGCCCAAAGATGTGTGGAGTTTGCTGCTTCAGTGTAAGTTAGTGGGGAAAAGCTCAGGAAGTTTGTACATCCTTATCTATTGATGAAAGTTTAAATTATGATATTGTTAAAGCTACTGTGTTGTGGGCCTACGAACTGGTACCGGAGGCTTATCGCCAAAAATTCCATAACTGTGAAAAATCTGCCAACCAAACTTATGTGGAGTTTGCGAGGGAGAAAACTCTTTTGTTGGACAAATGGTGTGCTGCGAGTAAGGTGTCTGGTTTTGCGCAGCTCCGTGAACTGCTCTTACTAGAAGAGTTTAAATCATGTCTCCCTGATAAAACTGTCGTTTATTTAAACGAACAAAAAGTTGACACTTTGTCAAAAGCTGCTGTGTTTGCTGATGAGTTTGTTTTACCACATCGTGTCTCTTTCCCTCCGGTGCGCCGTGACGTAACCTCTGGCGGTGTGGGAAAAAATCTGCACACATCACCTAAAACTCCTCCACCCACAAACTTCGCGTTCGCTGAGACACGTGAGTGTTTTTACTGCCATGAGTCTGGGTATTTGATTTCGAACTGTCCAGCTCTGAAGCGCAAACAAAACCCAAATATTAAAAAAACCTAAAACTGTTGGTTTTGTTCAGCCTGCTCCTGCTCTCTCTCCAGTCAGCACAGGTGAATCTGCTCAGGTGGATGAAGCTTACCGCCCATTCCTCCTCAGGGGTTCGTTGTCGCTGACGGGTCAGGAGGAGAATCAGGTTCCAATCACTATTTTGCGCGATACGGGGGCTGCACAGTCCCTTATTCTGCAGAGTGTTTTGCCGTTTTCTGACAAATCTTTTTGTGGTTCCGATGCTCTTTTGTGGGGTGTTAAAATGAGCGTGTTACGAGCACCGCTGCACACTGTTTTTCTGTGCTCACCTCTCGTCTCTGGCCCGGTTAAAATTGGCATTCATTCTCGTTTACCGGTGTGCGGTGTTGTGCTCATTCTTGGCAATGATTTAGCGGGTAAAAAGGTTTTTCCGACGCCCGAAGTGATCGACAATCCTATTGTGGATTTTTCTTCCCCTGCTGCTGTCAGTGACTCCTCTGTGTTCCCGGCTTGTGCCGTTACGCGCGCCCAGGCGCGCAAGTATGGTGATGTAATGGATTTATCTGATTCATTCATGTGTTCTGATGATGATCTGGTGAAAACAGAAAAAACTGTTGAAAAATCTGAGAAATGTGCAGTTGAAGACTTGTTACCAACTGATGCTAACCTGTCTTTCGTTGTTGATAGGGCTGAGTTCGTTCTTGCACAGCAGAATGACCCATCTCTGATAACCTGCCTCTCATCTACTGCCAGCGCGAACGCCGAAAATCCCTCCGTGTACTGCATTGATAACGGCGTATTAATGCGCAAGTACTCCCTCTCATCCGGTGATCTGGGTTGGAATTCGTTTCAACAATTAGTTGTGCCTCAACAGTTTCGTTCTCAAGTCCTTAGTCTTGCGCATGATAACTTTTCTGGCCATTTAGGAATTAAAAAGACTTACCACCGCATCCTGCGTTATTTCTTTTGGCCAGGTTTGAAGAGTGACGTGTCCAAATTCTGTAAATCCTGTCATGTCTGCCAGCTTAGCGGCAAACCGAATCAGGGGATTCCACCTGCTCCTCTGCAACCAATCCCAGCTCTCGGTGAGCCATTCGAACACTAGACTGTGTAGGTCCGCTTCCCAAAACAAAGTCCGGTCATCAGTACCTGGTAACTCTGATGTGTGCAGCAACTTGGTACCCCGAGGCTATACTGCTGCGCACCATTAAAACCAAGGCTGTCATAAAAGCCCTGGTAAACTTTTTCTCCACATTCAGCATGCCAAAACTTATCCAGTCAGACCAAGGTACTAATTTCACATCCAAGCTATTCGCTCACGTTCTCTCCACTCTGTCCATCAAACACCAAAAATCCAACAGTTTTCATCCAGAATCTCAGGGTGCACTCGAACGATTTCATCAGACGCTAAAGTCCATGATGAGAAAATTGTCAGGCTGGCTGCTGCCAGGCCAAGTTAGTGCCCTCCCCTCTCCTTCCTCCTGCCTTTTAAGGCAGCCCAGCAACACAGAAGGGGCAACAGGTGTTTCCCATCACCTATAATCAGCCAGCCCTGCAGAGTACGGCCAATCAAGCCTCATCTGGTCCACTATTTAAGCAGACACGACCCAGCTCTCAGTGCTGGAGCGTAAATGGAAAAATGGGAAAAGAAAACCAAAGAGAAAGGATAAGAGAAGAAGGAACGACGTGTCCCTGCTGGACATTCCCCCGTTCCTGCCATGTGTGCCGCCAACACTGGACTCTGGACCCTCCGAGCCAAGGAGACACTCGCCGGAACCGACTCCCCCCTTCTGGTATCATGCACCACTCACCTGTTGCTGCTCTACCCAGGCTGCCTCAGCTGTGAGCCTGTTCTGAGTTTCCCCCGTGTACTTCGTGAGTTAGTGGTCTTGCCTTCGTTTTAGCTCTTGTTAGAGAAGCATGGTGTGTGAGAAGACTTTAGTTGTAGTTACCGCTCGTTATCATTGTAGGGATAGCATCATGTTTAGTATCGGTACTCCAGTGCATTCCTAGTGTTTTTCGTGTTTAGTTGGGCCATAGTAATTGCTCTGGTTGAGAGAGGCACTATAGTTGTGAGGACTTCGGTCATGGTCACCTCTTTGCTACCCCAGTGTTAGTCCTGATTTCTGTTTGAGGTCCCTGAAAACATTGTAAATAAACCTGAGTTACACCCTATTCCCGACTGTTCATTTCCTGCGCCTGAGCTCCCATTGAACCCCACGTGACAAAAATATTGTCTCGAGTCTGGTAAGGAGTGGGATGAAGGGTTGCCTTTTCTCCTCCTTGCGGCGCGTGAAAGTGTGCAGGAGTCTACAGGCTTTAGTCCCGCAGAGTTAGTGTTCGGTCACACCGTGCGTGGTCCTCTGAGATGGCTCCGTGAAAAATACCTCTCTGATACTCCAGGCCCACCTGTAAATGTGTTAGATTATGTGAGTTCTTTCAGGGAGCGCCTGCATAAAGCCTGTGATGCTGCGTGCAGTTCTCTCTCAGCGTCCCAAAAGAAAATGAAAAAGAAATTTGACAAAAGAAGTGTGAAAAGAGAATTCCGAATTGGTGACAAAGTCCTAATTCTGCTTCTGATTCCTTGTTCTGCCCTTCAGGCAAAATTTTGCGAGCCCTATATTGTCCAGAAAAAATTAAGTGAAACTGATTATGTTGTTGGAACCCCAGATAGGAGGAGGAAGACTCGTGTGTGCCACATCAACATGATGAAGGCTTATTTTGATCGTGACTTGGATGTCACTTCGTTGTCTCCAGCCGTGCTCTCTGTTTCTAGTGTCCCTCTGCCTCCCTCTCAGTGTTACCCTGAGAGAGACGGCCTTCGTGTCTCTGTTACTGGCCCTTGCGCTCATCTCCAAAACTCAGAAATTCTGACAGATTTAAAATCCCACCTTTCCCACCTGAGTGACACCGCCATAAATGATATTTACACTTTAATCAATAATCACCTGTCATTATTTTCAGACACTCCCTCCAGCACTACTGTTCTGTCCCATGGCATTATTGTCGGTGATCATGCACCCATTAAACAACATGCTTACCGTGTGAACCCTACTAAGCGCGCTCTGTTTCAGCAGAAGGTAGCTTACCTGCTGGAAAATGGCTTGGCAGTCCCTAGCTCCAGCGCGTGGAGCTCTCCGTGCTTGCTCGTGCCGAAGCCAGACAAAACCCCTCGTTTCAGCACCGACTTCAGAAAAGTTAATTCAGTAACGAAGCCGGACTCCTATCCTCTGCCCAGGATGGAGGACTGTGTTGACCGCGTGTTGACGAAATTAGATTTGCTGAAGGGCTATTGGCAGGTCCCTTTAACTCCCCGTGCCTCTGAGATCTCTGCTTTCATTACTCCCGACAGTTTCCTGCAGTACACAGTCATGCCCTTTCATCTGCGGAATGCTCCTGCCACCTTTCAGCGGCTCATGCATAAAGTTCTGACTGGTGTTCATAACTGTGAAGTTTTTTTAGATTATGTTGTTGTTTACTTGAACACGTGGCATGAGCATGTGAAAGCTCTTCGTGTTATCTTTGACAGGCTGCAGAAAGCGTCCCTCACCCTCAATCTGGCCAAATGTGAATTCGGTAGGGCCACCGTTACGTATTTAGGTAAGGAGGTAGGTCAGGGACAGGTGCGCGCTCTCTCCTATAAAATCCAGGCCATCATTGATTATCCTGTGCCTCAAACCTGGCGCCAGCTCTGTCGTTTCCTCGGAATGGCAGGCTATTACCGAGGCTTTTGTAGAAACTTCGCTGACGTTGTTGCTCCTCTGACTAGCCTGACCAGTGTCTCTCAGCCATTCGTCTGGTCCTCAGCATGCCAGAAATCATTTGAGTCCGCTAAAGCGCTCCTCTGCAGCACACCTGTCCTCTCTGTTCCTGACTTCTCGTGCCCCTTCAAGCTGGACGTCGACGCCAGGGTGCGTGGTGCTGGTGCGGTGCTGCTGCAGGAGGATGAAAGTGGTGTTGACCATCCTGTAGCGTACTTTTCAAAAAAATTCAACAGACACCAACTCCAGTATAGCACCATTGAACAGGAGGCACTATCGTTGTTACTCGCCCTGCAACATTTTGAAGTATACGTTGGGTCTAGCTCGCTGCCCGTTCTGGTCTTTACTGACCATAATCCCCTCGTATTCCTGGCACAGATGGGTAACAAAAACCACAGGCTGATGAGATGGTCACTGCTAGTGCAAGAATTTAACATTGAAATCCACCATAAAAAAGGAAATGAAAATGTGTTAGCTGATGCTCTGTCCCGTGTGCATCTCCCTCCCTGAGAGAACAAACATTATGGGGAAATGATTGTTTTTTTGGGTATGGAGGTGTTACGGCTGTGGCCGTATTTTGTGATACTGTGTTTGTAGTTTTGAACTGTTTTGTTGTCTGGGAGTTTGACCATTCTTCCAGAAGCGCATTTGTGAAGTCACACACTGATGTTGGACGAGAAGGCCTGGCTCTCAGTCTCCACTCTACTTCATCCCAAAGGTGTTCTATCGGGTTGAGTTCAGGACTCTGTGCAGGCCAGTCAAGTTCACAAATCTGTGGATGTTCTCAGTCATCCAGGTCATGATAAGTCTCAAGCAAGCAAAAGTTATGGCAACTGGACTAACCTCGTGTGAGTCGAAAACGTTCCCACCTGCAGTCAGGTGACCCCCAACCACCCTCCTAGAGGGCTGGGAGGGGTAACGACCGCCCATCAAAGGCTAACGACTCACATTAACATCTAACGAGTCTATTGGTTTCGGGTCTTTGTCCACTTGTTTTTGCCACCACCCTCCTGGTGGATAAATATCTGGTACTCCCCACCAGGCTTTCAGAACTGAAGAAGCCTCTTGGATGAGAGGTGAAATGTTTTCGACTCACACGAGGTTAGTCCAGTTGCCATAACTTATGCTTGCTTGAGACCAGTCAAGTTCATCCACACCAGACTCTGTCATCCATGTCTTTATGGACCTTGCTTTGTGCACTGGTCCACAGTCATGTTGGAAGAGGAAGGGGCCAGCTCCAAACTGTTCCCACAAAGTTGGGAGCATGGAATTGTCCAAAATGTCTTGGTATGCTGAAGCATTCAGAGTTCCTTTCACTGGAACTAAGGGGCCAAGCCCAGCTCCTGAAAAACAACCCCACACCATAATTCCCCCTCCACCAAACTTTACATTTGGCACAATGTAGACCGACAAGTATGGTTCTCCTGGCAACCGCCAAACCCAGACTCATCCATCAGATTGCCAGATGGAGAAGCGCAATTCGTCACTCCAGAGAATGCGTCTCCACTGCTCTAGAGTCCAGTGGCGGTGTGCTTTACACCACTGCATCCCACACTTTGCATTGCACCTGGTGATGTATGGCTTGGATGCAGCTGCTCGGCCATGGAAACCCATTCCATCAAGCTCTTTGCGCACTGTTCTTGAGCTAATCTGAAGGCCACATGAAGTTTGAAGGTCTGTAGTGATTGACTGCAGAAAGTTGGCGACCTCTTCGCACTATGCGCCTCAGCATCCACTGACCCCGCTCCGTCAGTTTACGTGGCCTACCACTTGGTGGCTGAGTTGCTGTCGTTCCCACACACTTCCACTTTCTTATAATACAGCTGACAGTTGACTGTGGAATATTTAGGAGCGAGGAAATGTCATGACTGGATTTGTTGCACAGGTGGCATCCTATCACAGTTCCACGCTGGAATTCACTGAGCTCCTGAGAGCGACCCATTCTTTCACAAATGTTTGTAAAAGCAGTCTGCATGCCTAGGCGCTTGATTTTATACATCTGTGGCCATGGAAGTGATTTTAACACCTGATTTGGATATTTGGATGGGTGAGCGAATACTTTTGGCAATATAGTGTATATATAGGTTATGTATGTAGGCTTGGACTAGATGTTTACTCCTTGATAGCTAGACTAGACTAAAAGTTTTTTTCTAATTTCAAGAGGCAGAGCAAGGGGGAACATCCTATGCAAATGCAAAGGAGATTACTCCTCACAATAGGGGGAGTGACCAGCGTGCTCTCTACTTTTTTCCCTGCTAGGTAGTAAAATAGGAACAGATATAAATATATTCAAAGAAAATAATAATAATGATGATCACAATAATAATATTTGAGCATTGCAATTTGGTTTGACAATTAGTAGAATATGTGGATTCACTTAGGGTATAAGGAGTATTAAAAGATATAATATGGATGATAATAATATACCATTTGAAAATTTAAAGATGTTATCAGTATAAAACAGTTTAAAACCTTCTAAATTATTGTATTTGTATAATTATTGTATGAGATTACTACTTGATGTTCATTCATACTTTTAGCTATGTTCAATTCAATTTTATTTATATAGCGCCAATTACAGTCAAATTGTCTCGAGACGCTTTACAGAACCCATATGCCTGACCCCCAGAGCAAGCCAAAAGGCGACAGTGGCAAGGAAAACACCCTTTTAACAGGGAAAAAAACCTCGAGCAGAACCCGGCTCTAATGTTGGGGGGACCCATCTGCCTGCTGGCCGGGCGGGTTGAGAGGGACAGAAGAGGTAGAGAGGTAGAGATAGAGGGATAGAGGTAGAGGGGTGGAGATAGAGGGGTAGAGATAGAGAGGTGGTGGTGGTGGTGGTGGTGGGGGTGGGGGTGGTGGGGGTGGGGGTGGGGTGGGGGGACAAGGACCATAAAACACACAGTATAATACATGCATGAAAAGACAGATGATACATGCAAAGTACAACTAACATGGAAACTAATTATAGTTTACTGCTATGGTCTACAGCTCTGGCATTAAATATAATACATATATAGCTGGTGGTAAATTCAAAGATATGTGCTGTAGATGAGTAAATCAAGTATAGTAAGGGCAATGCAGAGTAGATCGGTGGAAATGGGCAGCTGGAGGTGGGAGAACAACCACACATCTGAAGCATCCAGCTCTGGGACCAGGGACACTCGGAGAAAGGACACAGAAAGAAACAGAGTGAGTGTAATGCAATAATGGTATATATAGTAAATACAAAGGTAGTTAGAGAAGGACTCAGTGCATCAAGAGAGGTCCCCCAGCAGCCTAGGCCTATAGCAGCATAACTAGGGGCAAACTAAAGGGACGTCAAGCGGGGAAGTCAGTTGTGCAAATGAAAACACCAGCTCACCCTGTCATTGTCCCCGAGTCAGCCCTAACTATAAAATTGGCAAAAAAGGAAGGTTTTAAGCCTGGTCTTAAAATTAGAGAGGGTGTCCGCCTCCCGAACCCAAACTGGGACCTGGTCCCACAGGAGAGGCGCCTGATAACTGAAGGCTCTGCCTCCCATTCTACTTTTAGACATTCTAGGAACAACAAGTAAGCCTCCATGTTGTAGATACAAATGATCTAAGTATTGGCAGATAAAGTGTGATTAGACTAACTTGTTTATTTTGTTGCTTATAAGAACCTAGTGGGTTTTAATATGTTGATTTTTTGTGTTTTCCTTTTTTCTTTCATCTACTCATGAGTGTGAGTGCGTGGCTGAATTGGGACTTTCCAAAACCCAGACGAAAAGGCCTGTGAATTCCACGGACTAAGGTTTGCTGACGACAGCAGTGTGCAGCTCCTGACTCCAGTCTGAATAAGGTCAGTACGATTTTATTCACAAACTCTTTTACCAAATGCTGTACACTCATCCATGATCATTATTGCTGATACACACTTAGTTGCCTCTACATATAGGTTATTGTACATCTGTCTACATTTAAATGAAACACTAGATGTTGTCGGTATTTGAAGAGAAACGTTTGGCAACAGATTGATCAGTTGAAGTATTTAATTAATGGAGTATACTCAGTTGGTTTGATTACTGTTGCGAATTGCAAATGTGAGTTGTATTGCCTGTGTATGGTTTACTCTGATCTGTGCTGTGTTGGGGATTTTACATTGAGAGCATTGGACGAATTTAAGGTTGATGTGTGTGAACATCGGGTGACAATTAGGTTACTGCCTTGCTGACAGTAGATATACAATTGATGTCAGTTGTCCCTTGTGGGAGTGTGAACTTGTTATAGGTTTGGAGTTTCTTTCTTCTGTATAATTTGTGGGAACATCTTACATCTATTTTGATAGATTATTTCTGTGTGAACTTAGTGTGGTATTCTGGTTATACATCCATATTTCTCTGATTCTTTTGGAGTTGGCAAATTGATTTCTCTTTCACTAACTGTGGCAAAATAGTGGTGCATCAATATTTGTAATTAATTAATTAGTCTTAAGTTACACTAAGCACATTTACGGAAGTTATCATCATGACAAAGACCGATACTAAAGTTCCAAAAATGATCACCCCTGTTGATGTTGATGAATAACTCAACATTAAATACAGAAATTCATTTGGAAAGTATATTTTAGGCATTGACTTGTATCATAATTTAATTCTGCAGTTTCTTTAGTTTGCCATAAACTCAAGAAGCCTACTGGATGGGAAGATTACTGGAAGCCTGTCAGTGTCATTATATTGTGCACAATGGATTTCTTGTGCACAAAAAGCAAAAATGTATATCCTGGTTTTAGAGGTTCATTCATGTTTGAAATTGTTTATAAATATGGACTTGGTACATTAGAATTGTGAAAAATGATCACACAACACGGTGATACAGAACTGTTCCAAAACCATGCCATTGGAAAGTCTATCAGCTGGCCTACTGTGGTCTTCAAATTGAATGTTTTTGAATAGTACCCCTCTCCTTATACTGTACATAAAATGTAATCTGTGCTGAGAACATTTATCAAAGTCCCAATGCTTGACTTAGCATTCAGAAAAAGAAACAAAACCCTCAAATAATATTAGATCAATATCTCCAAATGCTAATTTCTTTACAAACCTTCAAGTTCAATCTCATCCAGGGATTTCCCTTGCAGACCAGAAAGACGTCCTTTTTCCATTGACAGAAGCAGTTTGGAAACCTTGGCCAGCTGTGTGGTGGGAACTGGTAATCTGTAGAAATCTCTGTGAACATGGATGTCATGACCCAGAAAGTCTGCAACTTGATCTTTGTTGTTTTTGAGATTGAGGACTTGTGAAAGTGTGGCAACAAGTTTCCTGAGTTGTGTGGACCTGAGGTGCTCAGGGTGCTTTGCACCACACTGGTTTGCATGAATATGCAAACAGTCCTGTCCTCTGTAGTAGGTCATTGACTTGGGTCTTGCAAACAGGAAGACATTTGTGGCACTAACGCCACATTCGGTTCTTTTACTGGTCAGTAGTGACAGAGCATCCACCACACTTGGTGTGAGCAGAACTGCAACCTTTCTGCTTCTTTTCCCCATGATTTCAATTCTTTTGAAATAGTTGCAGAGCTTCTGTTCAGTCTTTGACAACCCCATGGCAACATCTTCAAGAAGCTTTGTGGTGTCTCCCTCCTGAAAACTTTTGAGGCGCATTTTTGAAACGTCCCCAGCTCGTCTACGATTGAACACAGTGATTTGTGCCAGAGTAACCTTTGCAAGCTGAGCATAATTCTGGGTGGTGGCCTCCTCATGCAAGTCGCAGACAGCTCTTTCTGCAGTTTTCTCCAGGTACTTGTGAAGAATCTGACATGTGAAGGGTGATGACATGGCGCAGGTGAGGAGGCCGGTGAGGAGACGCTGCTTGGCAGGTTCTGCCGATCTACCGTTTTCACCACATAGAACAAGCCGTACATCTTATGTTAAAACGTATAGTGTTTTAAACTTAATTAGCTGTTTTACACCTCACAATAATGACAAGATCTGGGTTGATCGTGATGCTGTGCTATTCATTGCACTGCTACTGCTCATTGTGGTGCTACCTGTGCGCGTCTGCCTGTTCAAAGCAATCAGTGCTGATTACCGATGGCAAGCCAGTCAGCGGGATCACCATAGACTTTGGAAGGACAAAAACTATCAAGATGTTTCACTATTAAAATACTCACTAAATGTGCACGCGGAGAGTTTCCATCACAATCTGCTTGGATATTACACAATCTATCGCTCAGTTCTACATCACGGAGGGTTGCAGCAAGAAAACAGACCACTGATCAGCAGCATACAGCCACTTCTTTTCGGAAAATACCTGGCTTTCTGCTGGTTTTGCTCCTGCTCTCCGGAGATGTGCATCTCAATCCGGGTCCGGGGACGCTGCGGTGCTGAGCTCTCTCTAAGTAGGCCTCAGGAGGAGGTGAGTGATCAGTCACTTTCTCTAACCGAGTGCTCCGCAAAAGGATGTAACTTGATAAACTCCGCAGCGACCATCAATAACATCCCACCACTACTCTCTGAGAGTTTTGTCGGAACAGCTGACTGTCACATTAAATCCTCTGCAGGCGCGACCGTGTGTCCGAACCCTGCAGTGAGAAAGCAGAGACTGACTAAAACTTTTCAGACTGTCAATCATGCAAAAGTCCTTTGGGACCCTAAATTGAAGCCGAGAGGATTATTTGGTGGACATTTAATCATTAGAAGCATTGTTGTAAAGAGTGATCAACTGATTCAATTGATGTTGGATTCAAATCTGGACTTTCTGTGTATCTCTGAGACGTGGCTACAGCCATCCACTCCTGTTTGTGTGTTCATGGTACCAGGTTATCAGTGTTTCAGACAGGACAGATCTGTGGGAAGGGGAGGAGGGGTGCTTATTTATGTTAAAAATGGTATTAAATGTGAACGTGTTGTTTTCAAAACTCCTAACACTCTGGAGTATGTAAGTTCAAGATTAATTTTGTCCCAACAGATGTCTTTTAACATTGTGGGGCTATATAGACCTCCTTCAGCAAATGACACTTTTTATGATCAGCTGACAGGAATCCTCAAGGAGTGTAATCATGGCAAAGAGCTTCTTCTTATGGGTGATTTTAATTCAGACTGGGGTGACAAATCGAAGAGAAAAAAATTAAAATGCATAACAGATAAATATAACTTAGATCAAATGGTAAAAGGTGCAACAAGGATTTCAAAAATCTCAAGTACACAACTGGACCTGATCTTCACAAATAGAACAGAGAGAATAACTAAAAGCTAAACCTGATCACTGGTTTGTCTGGTCATAATCTAACCCTGGTAGCAAGGAAACTGACTAGGAAAAGATTTAACTTCATTAAACAAACCTGTACAAATGTGTTTCATTGCATACCAAAAGATAAGAAAGTTGCATTTGAAACAGAAATAAATGACATAAAATGGATTGACATAATAGACTCTGAAGATCTTGACAAATGTTGTAAGATATTTACAGACAAAATTAACTCTATCAAAGAAAGCTTTGCTGGACTTAGGTCCAGAGAAAAAGTAAAGGAAAGCCTGACTTGCCCTGGCTCAATGAAAATGTGTGGAAATTAATGAGACATAGAGATACTGCACTAAAAAAGGCTGATAAATCAAAAAGGGATACAGACATTTTGATTTTTAAAGGGCTGAGGAACAGGGTTATAAAAGAATTGAGACAAGCTAAATCTAGTTTTTATATCCGTTTATTAGATGATGCAAAAGGTAATAGCAAGAGTATTTGGCAGAACATTAACAATCTTGTGAGGAAGGAACCACGTTTTTTTGATGTCCAGCTTAAAATTAAGAATGAAATAACTGGTGACAAGGCTACTGTTGCTGCTATTTTAAATTGTTATTTTTTTGAATCGGTACATGAACTAGGTAAGAATTTCAAAGATAGGGAAGTGGATATTGTACCTGTGAATGTTACAGAGGAACCTTTTGATCTGTCCCTCACAAATGTTATAAAAGTGAGTAAAATAATTGGATCCTTAAAAAGCTCAAAATGTAAGGACAACTACCAGCTGGACACCATGTTTATTAAAAAACATTGTGATTTCCTTGTTCCACCTATTACTCACCTAATTAATCTATCACTCACACAAAGTCTTTTTCCCAGCGCATGGAAACAAGCAATTATCACTCCAATTTTCAAGTTTGGATATCGCCATGAAGCCTGTAATTATAGGCCCATAAGTATTCTGCCTGTATTGTCCAAGATTGCTGAGAAGGTTGCAGCCCAACAACTGACATCCTACCTTGACACTAGTAACTTTGGCTTACATGCAATGCAGTTTGGCTTTCGGCCCAATCACTCCACTGAAACAGCTACGCTGTATTTAATAGAGCAGATAAAATCTCAATTAGATAAAGGAGGGGTGGTTGGTGCTGTTTTTTTAGACCTCAGAAAAGCCTTTGATACAGTTAATAACAAAATTCTTGTATCAAAACTCTCAAAATTCAATTTTTCTCCTGGAGCACTACAATGGATGTCTTCATATCTTTCTGACAGATCACAATGTGTCAAAGTTAACACCTCTCTGTCAGACAATGTCATGTGCTCCATGGGTGTCCCCAAGGTTCTGTGTTAGGGCCTCTGTTATTCAGTCTTTACGTGAATGACTTTCCGCAGGTGTGCAATGGCATACATGTACAAATGTATGCTGATGACACAGTCATTTATACTTGTGCAAAAACTGCTGAGTTAGCGGCTGAGACACTAACAAATGCTTTGGGAAAGATTATAGAGTGGCTTGATCAGTCATGGCTCAACCTCAATGTTACCAAAACAAAAGGGATGTTTTTCTCCAAAACAAAGATGTCTGTCAGTGCTGACATTTTAATTAGGACTGAAAAAAAAGAAATTGTGAGTGAGTTTAAATATCTTGTCGTAATGTTGGATTCTAATTTAAATTTTAAGTCACACATCAAAAACCTTGTAAAAACTCTAAAATATAATCTGATAAACTTTCGGCACATTAGAGGCTGTCTATCTGTGGATGCTGCAAAGACCTTCATGCACGCTATGATCCTGTCCCACATGTCATATTGTATCACATGTTGGGGACAAGCTGGGCAGACAGTCATCAGACCGCTGGAGTCTCTTTACAAACAGACTTTGAAAATCCTGGACAAAAAATCAATGCAATACCACCATTGCATGATTTTAGATAAGCATCATCTTCTGAGCTTTGAAAATTTTAAATTATTTTCAAATATGTGTCTTGTTTTTAAAATTTTAAATGGTTTGGCCCCTTCTCCGCTGCGCCAGTTCGTTCAGTATCGCTCGGCACAATCTATAAAATCCACGAGGATATCTTCTACCACTGACTGTTCAATACCTTTTCGACGCACCACCTTTGGACAGTCAGCTTTCTCTGTAAAAGCTACAACTCAGTGGAACGCCCTGCCTGATGACTTTAAGAACTGTACTTCTATCAGCAGTTTTAAAAGCAAACTGAAAATCTTGCTTAAGAACACTCAGAACTGCAACCATTAATGTCTTTGTAATTGGTATTTGAGTGTGACTGTGTGTACATGTGTGCTTTTAAGAGTGTGTGTGTGTGTAGAATGTTTTGTTTCACTGTGTCATGTACTTTTTTTGTAACATTTTAATGTTTTGATGTTTTTATTGTGACCTGCCAAGGGACTGCAGATGGAAATTAGCTTTACGCTAACTCTGGTGCAATACATCAAATGGAAACATTTATGTTTAATATTGTACATGGTCCCTTTTTAAATAAACTGATAATAATAATAACGTCTTGAGTGAAGGGTAATGTCGATGGTTTGTTATACTTTGCATCACTTAGTGTACTCAGGGCCCTGTGAGACACTAACTCTGACCATTTGGAGGTGTGTAATTTCTAGAATGTTTCAGTGGACTTGACCAATCCTTCATCTTCAGCCATGAGGGCCCGGCAATGGATGATGTCACAAATTTTGCGTAGTGTGTGTCCCAATTTCAGCGCAAGGCTTGGTGTTTGGAAACAGAGATTTTCTTCATCAAAACCTGAAACTTTCTTCACTGCTTGCACAACTCTCTGGAAGTTAGCAGGTGTGACAGCCTCCTCCAGGTTATGTATTGAAAATTCTGTTCGCAGACATATCAGACGCCCCACTTCACGGAGCTTCTGTCACATGTATTCATACTTTGTGGGATCTTGTCCATGTCTGTTGTAGAGTGACTGGGCAAACTGAATAATAGAGAGGTCATTTCGCACAACTGAGGCTACCTCATCCTGTTTCATGACACTAAGGAGCTTCCACACTCCACTTGAGATCTGCTGACAGGATGCAGATTCTTGAGCTGCAGCTAAACTCAGTACTCTGGTTCTACCAGGTTCTTTATCCAAGTCTTCACTTTCTGGCTTGCAGGACCATCTGCGGACATGTCTCCACAGTTCCTTACGAACAAACAATCCTTGGCAATACATACAGTGCATGAAACATCTGAAACTTTTGGTTTTCTTTTCACTTTCAGTGGCCCTGTTCCATCTTGTAAAACTGCAGTGTTATGTTGAAAATTTCCCTTATTTCTAATTTTTTCTCATAATATTTTACTCTCTTTGGAGTGCTCAGGGAGGGATAATGCATCAACTATTTCAGCATGTGTCTTATGTGTTTTCAAGTAGTGTGAATTTTTGCTTTGTGGTTTACCACAGCCATAATAATTTTTAGAGCTCATAGTCAGAAGCGCTGATTCTGGTCTCTGAAGCTCTTCTTCACCCCTGGTTTATCTTTTGATGACTGTTTGACACCGTTTGCTTAATCTGACATTTCAACAGCACTGGAACTCATATGATCCTCAAGAGTTGACCAACATTTTGATGTACTAGGTACAACTGGGATGCTTGTGTCTCCACATTTGATGTTGTAGCACTGAGTATTGCTGGCTGTTGGGCTTTCAACTGATGAGACATAAAGGGCATCCTTACATCTTAATCTTCATCTTCTTCATCTGTTGTGTCTGGTATGTAATCTTCATCAGAAAAGTGTTCATCATCATCTGATTGTGGCTCCTTTTCTAAACATAGTCTCTTGATATACTGATCTGATGACAATTGATACCTAGAACCTTCAGCAGACTGTTGCTCCTGAAATGATGAGAAAGGTATTTATTATATGCACTGATGGAGACTCTAGACAGTGTAAAGGTTCAAGAAACATTAAGGGGACACTCACTTGTGAAAGGTTTGGATCATTTGTAATTTGACCAATACAGGATTTATGCCAGACCTGTGAACAAACTGTAACAGATTTTGAATATGAATTTAATTTCAACATTATGGATCACAGTGTGTTAAGTTGTTCTCCTATCAGAACACAGCAGCAATCTAGGATAAATAAAACAGCAGAAACTTGAAAAGAGCATGACAATTGGTGCCACTCAGTGCTCCTGCCAAGACTACCATGATATACACGACCTTGTGTATTTAAACTTTTGTTTATGACTGTACATTAAAACTCAAGACATGCATTTACTTAGTGCCTGTCCATCAGTTCATTAATTATCTCACCTTTGCATTTATAGCCAAGCCATTTGAAGGAGGATACAGGTCCCAGACACTGCAAGCACTTGTCAAAGGAGGATACTGTTGTGCACACCAGGCGATGTTGTACACTGTTGGCAACAGATCAGTGTAATATTTGTTTGTCAGTTTAAGGACAAAATATATCATATTCACTTGCTGATGTATGCCAAGTCTGATAAGAGAATAAAATGCTTTTAGTCCAATGCCAACATTATGGATAGTTTACCGTTTCAATGTTGACAGCTGGAGTCAACTGACTTGTGGTGACTTGATTCGTAGTGCTCACCTGCAAAAACAAGACCAGGCAAGATCATACATATATCTATCTATCTAGTCTTTTTCCAAGGGAATGGCTGGTAGTTATTGTTATATAACACTATAACATGACTAAAACCTAAAGGTGCATCAGCAAATTCAAAACATTAACTGTTTATAAAATACAAAAAAGAAATTAAACAATGAAAAATTATCAGTATCACTCACTGTTATCTAACACAGTCAGATGTTATACTATTTACACTCTGGAACTTATGTTATTAGACTATCCAGACCTAACAATGTCCAAATAAATACTGTCAAACTCAGATAACCTTTTCTTGCAATACATTTGTGAGTGGTGACAGGGCCCACATCCATGGGAAAGGTCTGCAAACACTTAACATTTCCATTGAACTAAAATACAGACCCAGTATAAGGTGTGTAGACATTTGTAAGCACCAAAATGATTCCATTACCATCTCCCCATCAGAAGAAGGAACCTTTAAACAATACAATCCTCCCAAGTCATATTTAGGTGGTTCATAGCTTAATAAATATACACACGCACGCACGCACGCACGCACGCACGCACATATAGAGTTGGGACAAAACAGGTTTAAAAATCATTTTTTAAAAATCCACACTATATTATTTAGAGCTATATATTTCTGAAAAGAAAAGTCTTAGCTTTTCAATCATGTAAAGGAACAGGTTCTAACCAAAAACTATTTTTTGAAAAATAAACATGTTTCCCTTTTGAACTTGATCTGTGTCAACTCCGTCAGACACACTAAGAAGTGTAAAATTTTAATTCTTCCAGACCAACAAGAATCTAAAGTTCTGATTATGTTGTAATAGGGTTTACTTACTCTGATATGTAAAAAAAAAAGAAAAAAAAAAGCATCATGTAAACTGAAGTCATGATTTTACATGATTCTGAAAAGTCAGATTTTTAGATATCTTCATTTTCAAACTCGGTTTTTAATATTATAAAAAAAAACAATTCCTTAAATAATTATGACATAAGAGGATGTAGATCAGATGGTTCTTTATTACATGAACAACATAAGCTGAAGAAAGAATGAACATTTTCCTTCAAAAATTAACAAAACCTACATCTGACGGTGTTGAAGAAGAACTGACGGTGTTGACAGAAACTGAATATAGACTAATATTTATGAACAAGTTCCAGTATAATTCAATGAAATTAAGAAATGTTGCATTTTCCTGAAATTAGAATTTGCACTGTATATATACATAGAAGTGTCTGTGTAGTTTCTCATTCATCCAGGTCATGGAATATCCAAAGTTGTTTAAATCACTCCAACTGGACTTTAAGAAAGCTCCTTGAAGACGTTTCACCTCTCATCCAAGAGGCTTCTTCAGTTCTGGTGGTGGTTGATGTTGCCTCAGCTTATAACCTCTGTGACTTGGGGGGACTGTAGTGTTTAACGGTTCCTTCCTCTGGTGGGGGGAAGGTAATGGAATCAATTTGGTTTGTATTAACACCTGAACAACCTGCATTTGATCTGTATGTTAGTTTAATACTTATGGTCAGTGTTGTTCGACACATGTCAGGATGTAGACCTAGACCCGGGATTTTCAAATGTAAAGAAAAAATCAAATATCAAATTCATCAGTTACAATTAACTTAGAAAATTATAATTGTAGTGGTCTGCAGACTATAGTCAATTGACCAGTCAGTCACTTCTATAGTGTATTTTTGTCATGATCCCTGTTCCAGCTCCTGTTTCTCTCCTTCATTCTCCCTCCTGGTCTCTCCTTCATCCTCCTGTTCTCTCTGTATCTGTCTATCTCTTTTGGTGTGTCTCTCTTCGGCTCCCTCTGTCTGTCTGTTATCTCTCCCTCCTGTCTCTCGCTCCCTGTCCTCGCCCTCTTGCTTTCCCAGCTTCACCTGCCTGCACTCAGCTGATTACTGCAGGTGACACGCATTGCAGTAATCAGCTCACCTGCCCACAATATCACCTGCTCACGATTTAAGCCTTGTTCATTCACATACTCTCCGCTGGATTATAAAGACTCACATCTCCACTGAGACTCTGCTTCCCCACTTTTGGACTTCGTTTTTTAGACTCTGATCTTCTCCCTCATTCGTGCCCACCTTACTTCTGTCTTCAGTCTGTTTGTCCTGCCTCATCTCCGTCTGCCCCTGGATTCCCTCAGCCTGTTTTCCCCCTCTGTGTTCAGTTTCCCCCCTCTTGTGAGTACCCCTCCTGAGCTTAGTTTTGTTAATTCAGTTTAGTTTTGTAGACTTCTGTTTTTTGTATTCATAGTGTTGGTTTGTAGAGTTTAGAGTAGTTTGGTTTTGTTCTGTCCCCCCTAGTTCAGTTCTCCATTTATGTATTGGTTTAGCTATCTAGTTAAATAAAACTCTTTTATTTATTCACTTGTCTACCAGTTTTCTCTGTGTTTGCGCTTGGGTTCTCCAGCTCCCCCCGTAACAATTTTCCTCCCTACCAAACATTCAGAATCACAGCCATGATGACCTTCACTTAATCTTATACAGGGAACATCCTTTCTTGAAATGAATTATAATATTGTCATATTTTGTTTGTTTCTTTGCAGGATCTTGATGAGGAAATGCCTCAGAAGAGTCCAGAGACCACAAATTCCCCATCAACAAAGGAAGTTGTTGAACAGGTATATCCTAATGGAAGAAAGATTTTCATCTTGCAATTTACGTCATAATCAAACTATCCAGAATGGTTCATAACAATGGTTTGCCACCATTACTTTGTATTAACAGCAGGATGTTTCATTGTCCAAACTTCAGATATCCTCCTGACTGTTAGATTCTCTGTGTTTTACTGTATCTCTCTTCCATGCGTGATTTGCTACAGATGACAAATGAGAAAAGCCAGACTGAGAGGACTGTGAGTGACCTGAACCAGACAAGTCCAGTGCTTGATGTATTCACCGTGGTTGGAAAGGTAGGTTAAATCCAGTGTGCTAATCAATGTCAGAATTTGTGGCACAAAGTTAAGTCTACCAACATGGTCACTGCTGCAGTGTGAGTGCATATTCACATTCATGCAGTGTAGCTTACATGGACAATGGTATCTGAGGACAATCTCACAAGATGCTTTTGAAAGTGTGGGTCAGTATAACATCTGAGTGTGTGTGTATTAAGCCATGAGCAACACCGAGCCACTGGTTCTGATGCGTGGACGACACATGGGTCAAGATCAGAAACCAGGAGGTGCAAACTTTCACCGAACACATCAACTCTGTGGACAGCAACATCAAGTTCACCAGACAGTATGTAAAGGACAACAGTTTGCCCTTTTTGGATTGTGAGGTCCACAAGAAGAGGACAGAAGTCTGAGTGTTGGGGTATACAGGAAACCAACACACACGGACCAGTCCCTGCTTTTTGACTCGATACTTATGAACACACGTTTTATGTACAAAACCATGGTCAGACCATAAAAAGTGCATTTGAAAATAAAAGAAAATTGTTTTTTAATGAGTTGAATCAGATACAGTATTTTGATGGTTGTCTGGTCCAAGTACTTGGACAGGTCTGATGGAGAAGGGCTGTCCACATATTCTGACAGAGGTGGCTGGACACCTGATCTCCTTTTCGGCAGGAAATGTGGCAGAGAAGGTAAGCTGTCAGGCTCCTTCTCAGTTTTCCAGCCAGCTTGTAAAAATGATGCGTATTTTGAGGCTTTTGGTGGCGTTATATGTATATTATACTTTCTTTACTTTTCTCCACCTCAAAACAAACATCTTCTCATGAATACAGACTCACATGTCACTGGAATGATCAATTCCTTCGATAAGGTCGGCTTCGTCAGCAGAATCCGGACCAGACAAGTGGCTCATCTGACATGGTAATTTGCTTGAGAGCTTCACGCCAGCTGTAAAATAGTTCGGCGCAACCAGGTTTTCACGGCTCCACAACTAGGGTTGCCACCCGTCCCTTAAAATACAGAATCGTACTTTATTTGACAATTAATTGCTGCGTCCCGTATTGAATCAATATGGGATGCAAATTGTTCCGTATTTTCATAAATGTCCCATACACGTCTGTCACACACTTATCAAAACTGTATATTGAACAAAATAAAACACAGGAACTGTTAAGAGCATGACTAAAACCGAAAGGTGCATCAGCAAATTCAAAACATTAACTGTTTATAAAATACAAAAAAGAAATTAAACAATGAAAAATTATCAGTATCACTCACTGTTATCTAACACAGTCAGATGTTATACTATTTACACTCTGGAACTTATGTTATTAGACTATCCAGACCTAACAATGTCCAAATAAATACTGTCAAACTCAGATAACCTTTTCTTGCAATACATTTGTGAGTGGTGACAGGGCCCACATCCATGGGAAAGGTCTGCAAACACTTAACATTTCCATTGATATATTTATCAAGGGTAAGTGTGATATGATGCTGTAGTTTAGATACAGAAGCAAATAAAGAAATCAGGATCTGAAATCTGACTCATTCATTTGCGAGTGACAAGAATGAAGGAAAGTTTTTCATGTTCAATAAAGAAATGTTCAATAGTGAGAACATATAAATTCCACACAGAAAGATCCCAGACTGAGACTCGAACCAAGGACCTAACCACTGCAGCTCTGTGCAGCTCAAACAATAATGTAAACAAAAAAATTCTTAATGTTGCAAGTCTGAAAGCCTGCTGAAAAATCACTGGAGACTATCCATGGAGAGCAGGAAATGATGGCGCAGCGAGTTGTTTAATCAAGCTGTTAACGCAATATAGTTGCACATGCAGTGAAAACTGTCAGCAGATTCTCAAACTATGATCTGAGTGACCTAAACTGCAGACACTGACGACGGGGGTAAAATGAACAAAAAGCAAGCTTTAATCCAAGTTGATTGCCCAAAAGCAAGCCAAAATTCAGATGTAAGAAAAGCCTAGGGAACAGTCAAAAGTAAATTAAAAAAAATCTAAAAAATAAAAGCACGGAGTAGACAAAGGCAAGCAATAAAGAAACATTGCAGGCTGTCTATCTGGGCACACAGTTAACACAGTGAAGATCGCACAGAGAAAAAGGGCTGGGACACTGGCAGGACAGCACAAAAAGAACTGGGAAAGGGTGGGTACATATACACTAGGGCAAGGAAGACAATCACACAAAAGCATAGCAAATAGGGTAGGGCAGGTGATCACACAGGTGGGAAACACGTGTCTTTGTCACAAAAAACCAATCATGCATTCTTTCATAAACCAATTATTGGCCTTCTGGAAACATGACAAAATCTGCTAGGTCAAAAATGTACATGCAACAATTTCAATTATTAGTTTTGGTGATATAGAAATCTGTGTAATCAGATGTTTTTAATAGAACAACCTCCTAACTCCTCATGAGTGATTATAACTGACTGCAGCCGATGACTCCTCTGAGCCAATTTAAATACGATTTGATACCAACAATGCTAATATTTGGTTAAATGTCCCCTGGCAGTTTTCACTTTAGTGAGGCACTTTTGTTAGCCACCCACAAGCTTCTAGTTAGTTTCTGGTGGTAAAGTTGATCACTCCCCTTGACAGAATTTGTGCAGTTGAGGCAAATTTGTTGGCCTTCTTGGTTCTTCAGCACAGTTCACAGGTTCTCTGTGGGGTTTAAGTCAGGACTGTGGGGAGGCCAGTCTAAAACCTTAATTCAAGCTTAATTCTAGCCCAACTTTCAGGCAGACAATGTTGGCCAAAAGCTCAGTTCTTGCTTCTTCTGACTACAAGCTCTTCTCCAGTAGGCCTTTTTTTTTTTTTTTTATCCATATGATCAACAGTGAGCTTTGGTTGAGTCTTAAGGGGCCTGCTTACTCTCAGCCAATGGTATTGTAAAACATGTGGAAATTGATACCTGTGTCCCAGCAGCTTGTAATTCATTACATAACTGTTTTTTGTTGTTGGTTAACTCTTGACCACCTGTGTCTGGCAGCCAGTGATAGCTTGCATTTTCTTCCTCGTCATGGCAGTAACACAACTGTGCCATGCACTTAATACTTGCAAACAATGGTTTGCACAGAAGATTTTGTTATTTGTAGCTGGTTTGAAATGGCTCCAAATACCTTTGCTGATTTGTCCAAGTCAATGATTTGCTTTTTCAGATCTGTGCTGTTGTCCTCAGACTTTCCAATTGTAGAGTTTGTGGCTGAGTGAACAAATCTATCAACTTGGCCCTATCTAAATTGGCTCAGAGAAGTCTGTAGTCAATCTTAATCACTCACAAGAAGTTAAGATGCTATGCCACTAAGAAAATTTAGATGACAAAACGTTTTACATCACCAAAACAGATCATTCAAGTTTCTATATGTATATTTTTGACCTAGGAGGTCTTGTTATATTTTCAGACAATCTATACTAAATCTAGGGGGGGGAAAAAAATGCATGATTGTTTTTTGCAACAAAGACACATTTTTATTATCTGTCATAGAAAGAATTATAGGAATCATTGGAACATCAAGGCTGGCATGATGTGCAAGATCTTCACAAGTGTATGTAAACCTTTGTCAGTAGCTGCCTTTTGTTTGATGTCCAGTAATCTAGCATGAATTTATTTAAATCAAAGTTAGTTTTTTTTGTCACAAACTAGCTGTTAGGGTCCTTACCTGATAGTCCCCTGACAGTGAATGACAACTTCTAAGTGGTTCCAGTGAATTCATTTAGAATGGTGATTCTAAATGAATGCATTCAACTTATATTTAAAGTGGGTAACCATAACAACCAGGACACTCCACTAGTTAGAAAAATGAGTGGATATCATTTCTTTTAACCTTCTTGGAGAAGATGACAACTTTGACTGGAATGCATCTGTAGCAAGAGGAACTGAAAAGCAAAGCGAGAAACAGCACATGGAATTAAAACTGCAAGAATAAATGCAAATAGAAGATACTGCAGGAGTTTTATACAAATGTCTAGTCTATCAAGTTAAAGGGAGAATCCAGTGTTGTCAAAGTTTGCTGAGGGCTGGTATTGAGCTTCATTTAACTGAAGGTAGTATTATGACCAAGTGGGTAGTAATGAGTTAAATTTACTCCATTACATTTACTTGAGTAACTTTTTGAAAGAATGTAATTCTAAGAGTAGTTTTTCTCTGCCATACTTTTTAATTTTACTTGAGCTGATTTGTGAAGATGAAACACTACTCTTACCCTGCTACATTGGGTCATTACCATTTAGATATTTACCAAATTAGATACGCTTTATTTATGCCAGAGAGATGCCCCCAGTGGATCAACCTGTCAGGGCCCCCTCCTCTGTCCCACTTCAGCCCCCACCTGACCTCCCTCATCCTCCCTCTCCCCCTCCTTTCTCCTCTCCCTCTCTCCACCTGCCTGCTGAAGCCTGGCAGAGTTGCTCGGCCCAGCTGCCGTGCATCTCTAATCACCCATCAACGGAACTCCGGGCAGCTGTGGTGCAGCGTACCTGTGATCCATTTCCTCCATAAAAGCCGGTCTCACACTCCACACCCTACCATGCAGTCAGTTCATCTCGTCTTCGCACATTGCTGCGTTCTCTTTGAAAGAGTTTCCCCCGTCTAATCCTGTTCTCCTTGTTTAGCGCCGCTGGCCCAGCTGCCCGGTCCTACCAGTCCTGCCTCTCATCTCCCGTACTCCGGATTCCGCCCTGACCAGTTGTTTTATTCAATGTAGCAATGTTAGCATAAAGTATAGGGTAAAAAATCTAAGTTTCTGAAATTTGTTCTACTGGATGAGTAGTTCCAGTTACAATGCACAGACCTAATTCTTTTGAAAACTATTTATCTTTCCACAGGCCTCATCTTCATCACCCATCACCTAGACACAGATGTGGATGATATCAGCACAAACAGCAGCCTCTCTGATGAAGATGACTTCTTTGGATCCACGGGGTCAGGAAAACCAGAAGCAGAACTGGAGAAATACCTTGTCCATCCAATGGAGCTATGGATCTATTGCATACCTTCCCTCACATCAAGCAGCTGTCACTTAAAGTCAACACAGGTCTTCCTGCGTCTGTGACCCGCAAGAGACTTTTTAGTCATGCAGGACTATTGTTCACTGCTAAACGGTCACAGCTTCATCACAAGAACTTTCAGAGCTGACTACTGCTGAAACTTAATCTTCATTTCACCGAGTGCAAGTGTTTTAATCAAACATGCACAGACACAGACACCCACACAGTTTATGGTAAAGAGAGACTTCCTGTATGTACACAAGCTGCCTTTTTGTAATGTTATTTTGTATCTACTGAGCCTGTGCCATTTGGAGGGAAGTGAAATATAGAAGTTTGCACTGTTTCAACATACAAACCTTACTTACTACAGGTATTTGTTTCAAAACTTTTATGCTATGAAAAAGTAAGATTTGAAAATTTGTGTTTCTTGTGCCTTAATTTGTTATTTTGTAAAGATGTTCTTTATTTTTGCTCATTTCTGATTTTATTTTTTGGAAATACCAGAATTGGCACATTATTTCACTTTTTTGTCTGATCACATTTCTAAAAAATAAATTGGACATTACAATCAGTTACTCAGTACTCGAGTAGTCTTTTCACCAAATACTTTTTTACTCTTACTTGAATGATTTTTTGGATGACTACTTTTTACTTCTTCTTGAGTGATATTACTCTGGAGTAGTGTTACTCTTGCTTGAGTGCAATTTTGGGCTACTGTACCCACCTCTGATAATGACTAACATCAGCCTCAAGATGAGACCCTCAAGTGGTTAAAACCTTAACCTGGCATCTGACATATGACACAGCTGGGAGCTGACGGTATGCATGACCTCAGGAACTGATGAAAAGTTCTGATTCTTGTATATAAGATAAAAAAGACATGATAGTCTATTCTTTTGGTATGAGGCTACATTTTGTATCCTTTAATCTCTAAAATACAATGAATATCCTTATGAGACCTTTTGGGTTTTTCTTTAGTGGGTTTTCACAAATTACAGTCTTTCAAACATTGCTGTCAGCTCTTAGAGTCATCAAGTAATGTCATGTGGGCAGCCTACAGGCTTAATGTGCTCTGTCAGGGCTCCAGTCTGTGGAGGAAAATGAATTGCTGACATGTTCCTTTACATTATAAGCATGAATTATTGAAATCATTTGACAAACCCACGACAACAACCAAGAAAAGCAGACTACATCCAGTCAGCCTATCTAAAATGAAGTGGGCAAGAGCATATGTTAAATGTTAGAAGCATCATAGAAACAGTTAAGTTAAAATAATGTTGCACTATGCACTATACTGTATCCAGTCTGGCTTTCAATTTGCTACTTCAGGCAGTTGAAATAATATTTACTGCTTGTTCACCATACAGAATTATATTTTGTGAACCTTGCTAGCATAACTGCTAGCAAGGTTAAAATTTTGGTTGAGCCATCTCAAATTAAACAATTTCTGCTTGACCATCTCTGATTTTTCAGAATATTGTATGGCGTAAAACATTGATATTTATAAAGCCCGTTTGTGGTATTTATGTTATTTGTGAAATTATAGATTAGAATATCAAATACTTCAGAGATGGCATTAACCCAATTTTTTTTAACATATGTATATATATATATATATATATATATATATATATATATATATATATATATATACATACACGCACACGCGCACACACACACACACACACACACACACACACACACACACACACACACACATATATATGTATATATATATATATATATATATATATATATATATATATATATATATATATATAAATTAAATATCACGCTTTTACATATGACAGTATTTGTATTTTTGTAGTGCATTTTTTGAGTATGTTGTTCATGTACTCAGCCAAAAAAAACAAGCAGTGACTCACTATATGTTGGCCCATAGTACAGCTGCTTCCATCACACTGTTTCAACACACTGTTGGGCACACTATTTCAACATATTACCACTGTCTGCATTTTTTCATGTTGTCCAGACGTATTTGAACTGATTTACTGGAGAAGTGTGCTTAGCTGACAGGAAACAGCTGTTCTATCAGAGAAAAGGGAAATGATCTACAGAAATCATTGCTTAACCCCCCCCCCACACACACACACACACACGCACACACACACACACACACACACACACACACACACACACACACACACACACACACACACACACACACACACACACACACACACACACACACACAAGCAGTTGCACTAAAAGGAGAGATGTCACTGGGGAGCAGCTTGATGTAAGACTTTATTTCAAAACTTTAAAAGTTTGTAAGCGCAAGCACGAAGAGTGTATAACAGTATGTTTGAATATTTCTACAAATAAACTAATACGCAAAAAATCAACAATAAGGGATTTCTACCACTGAATCACTAAGTTCCTTGAGAAAGGCAACCTTTTATTATAGTTTCCCAAAAACTGTTTGTCTGTCACAGAGCTGCTGGCTTAAGTTTCATGTGGCATTAAAGCTCCTACTGGTGTTTGAATAGTGCTGCCTAAAGGCCAAATGATCCAGCAGTTTAGGTTAATACATTCAAGGCTTTTTAAACAATAAAAAATAACTATGGTGAGTTTTTGAAGATATATCTCTCTAGTGGGACACAAAGGCTTGGGAGTGAGAGCTAGAAAGTAACAAAACACAGAGAAATACATTGTTGCTTTTGGTCTTGTCACTCATGTTGTTAGGTTGATGACAAGAAAAGTATAGAATCACCTTAGTCCTAGCCTTGCTGAAGCATATTGTGTGTGATGACAAATCTGGATAGTGACAAACCTATCTAACATGATAAAAAGAAGATTTAATTGTTAAGTGATTTTTACAGTATTGAAGTGTCGGACAGGAAACAAACATTGAGAAAACAAGAATCAGATTTAACTTAGGGTGAGGTTATGGGTTTGCATTAGGCATTTAGTTGTGATCGTTAGGGTTAGGGTAAGTGTTAGAGAAGGCCTTACATCAATGAGTGCCTCCACAACAATAGTAAGACCAACATGTATGTGTGTGTTTAGTATTCATAAGCAGAATGTGGTGACCTCTGTGATGTAGTTCTGGTGCTCTGGCTGCTGAGGTTAATGTGTCTCTTCAGACAGGGAATCTTCTTTGTCATTAGCCTTTTAAAATGACTCTGGAACTTCTTCCCCACAAATGTGTAAAACACAGGACTGATACAACAATACAAATAGGCTATGTTTCGGGTCACATACAAGGCATAGTCCAAGTTGTCTGACTCAGAGCATGATACTTCCTCACTGGTGCTGGAAATCTGAATAGCTCGAAGGAGGATGACAACATTGTAGGGTGTCCAACAGGTGAAGAATGTGAAGATGATGACAAATATTAGCTTAATGGTGCGGCACTTTTCCTTCATGCGGGTGGACAGGATGCGCACTGTGATGCTGATGTAGCAGTACATCACCAGAATTAGGGGGAGGAGGAAGAAGAGAAGAAATTGTTGGTAGTAACTGACAAGGTGCCAGCGGTCCATGGTGCTCTCAGGAAATCCAGACTCTTCACACATCAGTCCATTTAATGGATTCTTCCACACATTTCTAAGAACCAGCTCTTTTACACTTGCTGCAACACTCACGCACCAAACTGTCACTGAGGCAATGAAGGCATAAGCCTTTTTCCTGCTTTTGGCAGCTGCCACTGCATGTACCACTGCAAGGTATCGGTCAAACGTCATGAGTGTGAGGAAAAGGATGGAGCTGTAGAAACCAATGAAGTATGCACTACTGACCATCTTACACAGAACCATGCCAAAAATCCACTCAGACAGATGATATGTGGCCCAGAAAGGGAGACTGGAGGCAAACAGAATGTTGGAGAGAACCAAATTCAGGAGGAAGATGTTTGTCACTGTATTCAACTTCTCATACTTGTAGATGATGAAAAGGACAAGCCCGTTACCAATGTAACTCAGGAGGAAGTTGACGTAGTAGAAAAACGGGATGAATTTTGCACCAAATTGGTTGACAGGCGTCTTTGCACATAGCTGGACAGTTTTACTGACCACGTAGCTTGAGTCAGTTGTGTCATAGGTTTCATTAAATAAATCCAGGAAGAGCTGATATTGGTCTTCATCATCACTCATGGCTGAGATTTGTCCTGTGGGACAAGACACATTCGAGGCCCATTTTAGTCTGTTTGCCGAAAAAGATTGCTCATAACAACATTACAACTGTTCTTAATCAAATAAAGTAAATGAGACTTTGGCTCAACCTTTTTACACAGCAAACCAACCAGAAGTATTGTGTATTCTCCACTATATTCAAGATAGGTCTCCAATGCTGTCTTGGCAACATTTCACATTACACAACTGGAAACATATTGATAAAGGCCAGAAAACTGAGAATGTGTGTTAATGGTTAATAATCTTCAATAAATATTTAAATTTTGTTTGTGCTGTGCTGTTCCTCAAACTCAGATAAAGTTATGTGCCTGTATACTAGTGTATTCTGTGTTTTTAATGTTGAATTAAACCAAAATGTTTTTCAGGTGCTCTCTTGTCTGTGTCTTACTACCCTGTATGAAATTTATTAGGTACGGGCAACTGACTATGTAAAAATATCGACTGTTACTCTTAAGACCGTCTGGTGTACCATTTTTATATTTAGTTTTCTATGCACTGCAACATTCCCACTCACAGTAATATATATATATATATATATATATATATATATATATATAAATTAAATTAAATAGAGCCACTGAACTGAGTCTTAAAGGCCAAAGAAGAGCCTTCGCTGTGAAAACACTGTTGTGTAGTAAAAAAAAACTCCCTACTGATAGATATAACAGAATACTGTTATGAAATAACTGACTGTTAAACCAGTGATGTTAGCATACTTCACCATACCGCACTGACGTTTTTTCTGATTGTTTCAAAATTGGGAACCAAAACTGCTGACAGAGCAAGTAAAACGCCCTGACTCTTCCCAGAAATGATTCCTTACCCGCTAAACATTTTTAGGTTTTATACATGTTACGAAGTTACCCCTCTACCCCTCTACCTCTTTCTCTACCTCTTCTGTTCCTCTCAACCCGCCCGGCCAGCAGGTAGATGGGTCCCCCCACATAAAGAGCAGGGTTCTGCTCGAGGTTTTTTTCCCTGTTAAAAGGGTGTTTTCCTTGCCACTGTCGCCTTTTGGCTTGCTCTGAGGGTCAGGCATATGGGTTCTGTAATGCGTCTTGAGACAATTTGACTGTAATCGGCGCTATATAAATAAAATTGAATTGAATTGAATGTTACATATTAGACACATACATATTAGGCAGGTTGCAGTTGACACTTTTCCCTTCAGGCCTTAGTTTCCTGCCAGAATGCAGCTGATACTAGCATTTAAAGCAGAATTGATGCCCTCCACACCTTCTGTATATTCTGAAATGCAGCATGTACATCAAACAATACCTACCAGACCGCTTGGGGCCTGCGGGTCTCACCTCAGTCATTCATATAACAGTCATAGTGGACTCGCCTGTACTTGCATACCAGTCTTTGTCAACATTTTCTGCTGCAGTTTGGTTAATTTAGATTTCTCTGAAATTTTAGTGCCTGTTCTGTATTTTGATTAAAACAAATTGCACTCAAAAATATTTTCATGATACATATGTATTTTTTGCATTAAAAGAATCACCCTATAGAATTATCACAGTAAGTTCAACGAAAAATACTGTTTACATAAAGAAAATGATTCTTGCACAGAAAACAGTTTGGGAGAATTTCACCCACATTTAAAGGAGTTAAACATTCTGCTAATGAACAGTGCAGCACAGCTAAGGTAGCTTCCTCTTTTCAGCAGCTCTCTTTCTCTTTAAAGAAATAGGTCAACTGGTCAACATTGTCAAGAGAAAATTTGCTTGTAAAAATAAACCAAATCTGATTTTCATGTGGAACATTTGTGTGAATTAATATTGTGCCCAAGAGTTCATTTGAATTAATAAATTTCATTGTAATATTTTGCCATTTTAAAGATGGGACCAGGCCTCAACTCATTACAGGAAAGAGGAAGCAGTTCTTCATCTTTCGCTCGCTCTCTGTTTCTCCTGAAAGAAGAGCTATGTGAAACTCATATTCAAATCCTCTTCCACTTCTGTTTTTTCCCTCAGAAAACTGTGCATTTATTTACTTATATACCTTGTTTACAATATAATATTTATTGCAAGGGCAGTTTGTACTAGTAACTGATGAAGTTGGGTTGCCTTATGTGACTGATGCTTAGTCAGCCAGTGGTTTGCTCTTAGTTAAGTGTGGACTTATGAGTTGAGAGTTAATGGAAATTAGATTTATGCATATATATATATATATATATGTGTTGTGCTTCCTTAAACAGATTATCAGATTCGATTTCCATGGTATCACTTTGAAAAGAGCATGGTGGCCTAAGGTAGGGGCTATTTGCAACATCATTAGAATCTATCATCTGTTTTAATCAAATATTTCTGTATTACATATCTGTGTTTCTACATAGCTGTAGATGTTGACAATTCATTCATTAATACTATAATAAGCAATGAACAATAAATGTTATTCATGTAATTAACCTTGCGACCTGTCAAGATTAATTTTTTCCAATTAATAAATTGATAAATATATTTTGGACTTGTTAAAAGAAACATAGTGTATACTACATATAGTATAGTTGTAAGATCTTAATATCAAGACATTTATCATTTCATAATGCCATTCACTAGTGTCAACTGTGTCTTATTATTCACTATTCAGCAATTTAGTTTCTTTGCATTTAAAGGTCCTTCAGTGTTTTATATTTACTTGTACTGCACTGCAATTATAATCACAATGTATTAGTGTTAATATTTTCACATAAAAGTAGGAAACTCAATTTTTCCAACCTGAAATTAGCAGATGAGACTGTCAAATTTGTTTGATTCAGGTTAATAGGACTGGCACTTTGATTACTCTGGTTTTCATGTATCAAAAAACGATCCAAAACAACGGTGAGATAGGTCCCTTGACATAAAAATAACCTACGAGTCAGTATTTTGCACAGAATTAATCTCACTGCTCTGCTTGGTCTGATGAAAAGTCCCCTTTAAAAGGACATTTCATCTTCACCGTGTATCTCGTATATCACAAAATCCCCAGTTTCAAATCAGAATTAACAAGCAAACAACATATGTACCTTTCATAAAGAAGCATAATATGTTAAATGCAGGAAAAAAATAATGGAAAGAATGATCTTTGGTGTCAGTGTTCTAATGGCTGATTAAACTCACCAGTGTAGATCTTGAGGTATGCAATGGAAGAAGCACAAGTAAGGATACAGGAAAGCAATGACTGACTCTAGAGTGTTCGCTGTGGCTGACTGCGTTGATGACAAAAAGGCCAGCGTCAAAAGGGGCAGTCCTACAAACAGACTAATGTTCTTCAGTATATGTGATGTTTGTGTTGAGGTAAGACAGTATTGCTGGGGGGGAGCAGTCATTTAAACTGTAGCTTTAACTGCCTATAAACAATGTTGACTAAAGGCACTGCTAGCATACACAAAGCTTCATCTTACACTTGTGGTAAAAACTGTAAATTAAGACCAAAATGAATTCTTTACAACTTGTCATGTGCCTTTGTAGAGATAAAATGGTGTGTAATAAATGTAAAGTGAAAATGCTTGATATAAATGACTGGCGATTGTTTTAGTTTCCCGACAAAAATATAAATGTGGGCAAAAAAAGTATATATATATATATATATATATATATATATATACATATATATATATATATATATATAGATGCAGTTTTATTTTTAAAGAAGCTAATGAAGTCATTACTGCTCTTGGCTTCATGGTTTTCTTTACAAATAAAATAGATATATTAGGGGAAAAAAATACCAAAATACCACAGCTGTGGCAGTCTGTCACAGAAGTGCAGTTGATGTGGAGGTGTCACCAAGACTTCAGTTATGTTTTAACTAGGGATGTCTGATAATATAGGCCTACCAATATTATCGGCCCGATATTGGCATAAAAATGCATTATCGGTCAACATCGTTATTGGGTTTTTTTTGCCTATCATGAAAACCAATAAAATAATGCCTGGATTTCGCCGGCATTTACTGGCGCGCAAATGATCACGTCATCAAACAGCGTGTAAACAACAGTGCTGGATTTCCCGTGTGCTGCGCCGGCATTTGGCTCAAAAAAAAAAAAAAAAAAAAGATAGGACTACATTGCCAGTCGAGGTCATCTACCAATGGAATGAGGGGAACGCAGCTTCTGCTCTCAACCAAAGTAATATCACTAGCCAATCGGAAGTAGAATAGGTGCGGGTCTTATAATGAAGTTGAGATCCACCTGCAGGTTAGTCCCTTGTTGTCATGGTTACAGTGACAAAGCGATACAGAAATCTTTAACAAATCCGTGGATCCAGACTATCAGCCGCATCATTGCCAAAATCTAATCACTTGGTCCTTGTGTCATTTCTGACCGTCCCTGAAAATTTCATCCAAATCCGTTATTCTGCTTTTTTTTGAGTAATGTTGTGCACAGACAAATACATAAAAAGTAAAACGTACACCGATCATCACATAACTGTCGCATTCCTTGGCAGAGTGAATAAAAATAAATGGAGCTTCCTGAGGTTGGAGGAGTTAAACAGAGAGGCCAAGCCCTTCGGTTGCTGGTGCAAAAAAACTGAAGGAGCCTGGTACTTGCTTCTGTACCACGTGTTAAAAAAACAAAAACAAAGCTCATGTACGCAACTAATGGCAAAAAGTGCTGTCATGTCATGAGTCAGACCCACAGAGCTGCTGTCTGCTCTGAAACTCACAACTGGTTTGCGGAAGCAACAACCACCGCTGAGGTACCGATGTCAGACTGGGTTTGTGATTTAAAAACGTGTGGGCTCGTTCATTGCAGAACACAGCTTGTCATTCACCAAATTTCAGCCACTCAATCTGTGTAAAAAAGTGACTGAAGATAAAAATGCTTTGTCAAAACTGTCTGTGTCATATCAGCATGTTGGTTCCATAAATACACATGGCATAGCACCAGCATTTTAGAAATGAGCATTTAATGTTTTTGTTGTTATTTGAATTGAAATATAGTTTGCTGTTATAAACTATATTTTATTTTTTTATTTTTTGCACTTGTTGGAGCACAATCTCATTCTACCAGGAAAACAGACTATGTGTGAGATAGTTCCTGCACATTCGTTGAATGAAGCGATAGGAGAAGGCATTTAGGTCTCATTCAGTATGTTCATTACAAATAGATTGAATATAGCATACAGAGCTCTGGGTCCCACTTCCTATCCCTGACAACAACAGAGGTCTTGTCAGTTCACGAAGTCTGACACACTATTCTTCCCCTGACCCAGCCTTATATCTAGTTTCACAGGTGCGTAAGCATTCAGGGTATGTCTTTCTTCTGGTTGATTGTCTTCTGCGCATCTGACCCCCTCCTTTGCGTATGAGCAGCCATCTTGTTATCCCGATCTGGATGCTCCGAACCTCACAGCCATGAAGATGGTTCCCCTCTCTTTGTGGGGGAGGATGAAACCTCAGCAGTTGTTCTTATCTGTGAAACAGAGTCTTCCAGTACAACCTTGAAACAGAGTCTCCATCATAACTTTTCACCTAGTTCTTTTCCACTCTTGCATACCTCCGTCATCCAGTATTTTTCCCTCTTCATAGGCAGTGTAAAACATCATCATAAACAGTGCAAAACATTAGGAATATGATTCTATAAAAGCAAGCAGTTAATATAAAAACATATGATTCTATAAAAGCAAGCACTTTGTATAAAAACAGGATAAGAACTCCATTCAGAAATATCACAGAAATCCCACACACTGTAATTGTTTGCATAGTTGTATTTCAGAGTAAGTAGTGCAAATGGTGCAGATATTGTTAAAAGGTGAATCAATGTCCTTTTCCATGTCTATTACTGATTGGTTGCTCAACAATATATTTGCACGATGTTGTAGTCAGATGGAGAACCTACCACCACCTACTGATCTTTTTAGTATTACTATAATCTGCATTCTGAGTTTGTGAAGGCAGATATCTTAATTTCTTATTAAATAGCTAGATTGTACCCTGACCCCCACCCAAAAGGAAAAAAGTTCAGGTTTAGGAATATTTTTCACTTTAAGCCCTGCAAGTGTGTCTGCAGTACCAAGCTTGTTGTGCCTGACGAACAATACGTCTGTGGTTTGGAATTATTTCCAAGCCCACACATATCAGTATCGGTTGATATCGGTATCAGAAATTGAGAGCTGGACAGTATCGGATATCGGATTTTGGCAAAAAAGCCAATATCGGACATCTCTAGTTTTAACTGCTGCTTTCCTATAGCTCTCTGAGCCAATGTCAGACTTGACCTAAATGATCAGCATATTTTCCTGACCCCGTCCAAACTGACTGCTGAAAGATATTTTTTCGTTAACTAAAACTTTGATATTCAAACTGATCAATCCATCTTTATTCAAAAAGTATATTCTGCAAGATTTTAGGTTTGTGGTAATTAAACCTCTACTCTCTCCAATTTTATTCTTGATCAAGATGTATTAGACAGCTGTAGAACTTTTTTTCTCTAATCTCTCCTTTCGTTCTAAAGTTTTTTGAAAAAGCCGTTGCAAATCAATTTTAATGCCTATAAAAAGTATCTGCTTAAATTTGAAGAATTTATTGCTTTTAACATTGGATCACGGTCAATTTAATTAAGCTTATTTGACAGTTTTTTTTTTTTTTTTTAATAAAAAATTATTGTGCAAAAGGCCATTGATCTGGTCTTCCAAGATGAGGAAGCTGGAAGTGATTTTGAGGAGGATATGTCAGACAACACAGAGGAGAAATCTGATTTTAGCCCCTCTGGTGAAGTTGACTGAGTGGAGCAGGTAGCAAGGGAGACATTTATGTTGAAGAACAACATAATTTGCTGTTCGCCACTTCCACATCAGGTTGCAGGCAAGAAGGCAGCAGAAAATGTAATTCAGATGACTGAATGACCCACAAGATTTGTTACTTCTCATGTCATTTTTAGTTTAAGTGAAATATAGCTAAATAATATCAACAGTTATGCTTTCAGGTTTTGTCACAAGAAGGACATGATACTCTGTGATAGTAGATATTTTTTGTCCAAAAATGAGTGGTGTAACATCTAAAACATATACTGGTCTTGCTCTCTGAAACACTGAGTAAGGATTAATCATCCACTGATACAGAGACTTGTTATATCTGTTCATTTTCTATACATTGCCAAATCCTGTAGAGGGGGCTGGCGCCTATCTCAGTTGACACAAGTTGAAAGACAGGGTATCCTTGGACAGGACTCCAGACCATCACAGGGCCAAAACAGAAGGACCACGCACACAGGCATACTACGGATGATTTAAAATTACAATCAATTTCAGCATTGTAGCTACTCCGGTCTGACGTAAAGAAGGCCACGCTTCATACAGATGTCTTTTGACTTTTATCCCCTGCAGTCTGCTGACACCGTGAAAACTGACACAATAAAAAACATACAAACATGTCAAAAATATACAAAATTTCATAATTTCACGTTTACAATTAGACACACTCCAAACTAGCCTTCTGTCGCTAGGTCCCACACGCCAGTACCAGACAATGCATGTGAACAAATAATAGAAAAAATATAAAAGTCACTTCACCGTGTGCACCTCTCAGACCGTGTAGAATGCTGTCCTCAGAAGCAATAATGCCGTTCTCTGAAGAAACAATGGCGTTCTCTGAAGCAACAATGGCGTTCTCCTCTGTAGCCGTGCTGCTATGACCCACAATCCCACACGGGTGACCCCGCGCTAAAACGCAGCCATGTGACCTCTTAAAGGTGTACATTCACCTCTCCCATTATGAACAATTATAATACAAAATTCAAACATATAAAAAATAAACACAAAAAACAACCAACTTGAAATTCCAAAAGTCACTGTCTTTGGACAGTTACAAGCATGTCTTTGGACTGTAGGTGTCAGGCTGGCTGCTGCCAGGCCTAGGTAGTGCTCTCCCCCTCCCTCTCCATCTTCTTTCCTTTTAGGGCAGTCCAGCAGTGCAGAAGGAGCGACAGGAGTTCCCCATCTGCCACAATCAGTCTGCTCAGGAACAGGTGGAATGCAACCAATCAAGCTTCACCCATTCTGCAATATAACCAGACGCCACCCATCTCTCAGTGCCGGATCGTGACACAGCTCGTAATGGTTCACATCCTGATTTATCAGCCATTCTGCTTGTTGCACTACAAACCTGTTAACCTCCATTGTCCTCCTCTATTCCAGTTCCGGACCCACCTGCTCCTGCCTTACACCCGCCATTCTGCCGTCAACATCGGATCCTAGTGTCGCTCCTGTGAAGGGGAAACACTCACCTGTGCCGACTCCCTCCTCCTGGCGTCTTTCCCTACTCACCTGTCGCTGCTTCACGCCATCCACCATCAGGCCCAAAGCACGCTGCTCCAAACCTTGGCTGCCACCGCTGTGAACCAGTTCTGAGCATCTCTAGTAGTATTCGTGAGTTAGTAGTTCTGTCGTAGCAATAGCTCTCGTTAAGAGCACCGTTAATAGAGAAAACCTCATTCGTAGTTATTTTCCTCGAACCTCGTAGAAGTTGTTTTGTGTCTAGTTTTTTACTTCAGAGATTGGTCTTTCTTGCCTAGGTGTTACCTACCGCGAGTAAGTATTACTATTTAGAGTCTAGTTACAGTACCTCCTGGCCACTAGTTGCTGCAGTTTGATTCGGAGCCTATTGCTCTCTATTTCCGTTTCCCGTTGCAGTCCTAGTTTTTGCTTGTAGTCCTAAAACCTTGTAAATAAAAACTGTGTTGCATTCAAAGACCGTCTGTTCATTTCCTGCACTTGAGCCACCTTGAAACCAGGAACAGTAGGAAGCTGGAACACTCAAGCAGGTACAGAGAAAATGTACAAATTCCACAAGACAAGCATCATCATTGCCACTCAATCTAAATAAACTAAATGCAGTGCTGAGGCTATCATTCTTAGCATCTACATGGATATTAAAGCCACCCAAAATAATGACTGTAATGACCTCCATTTCAACTAAGAATTGTGAAAATTCAGATGAAAACTCAGAGTAATGGGCTGAAATCGCATGGACAGGTGTGTGTGTGTGTGTGTGTGTGTGTGTGTGTGTGTGTGTGTGTGTGTGTGTGTGTGTGTGTGTGTATGAGTGAGTGTACATATACACGACCAGTCAAAAGTTTGGACACACCTTCTCATTTAATGGTTTTTCTTAATTTTCATGACTATTGACATTGTAGATTCTCAATGAAAGCATCAAAACTATGAATGAACACGTGGAATTATGTAGTTATGTATTTATGTGGTTATTATTATGACCAATCTCCATCGTATCTTAAAGACCTTATAGTATCATATTATCCTAGCAGAACTCTTCGCTCTCAGACTGCAGGCTTACTTGTAGTTCCCAGAATTTCTAAAAGTAGAATGAGATGCAGAGCCTTCGGTTATCAGGCGCCTCTCCTGTGGAACCAGCTCCCAGTTTGGGTTCAGGAGTTGGACAGCCTCTCTATTTTTAAGACCAGGCTAAAAAACCTTCCTTTTTGACAAAGCTTATAGTGAGGGCTGATTTGGGTGACCCTGAGGGCATCAGTTGGTCTGCATGTATGGGGCACAACTGACGTCTTTGACATCCGTTAGTTATACCCCTAGTTATGCTACTATAGGCCTAGGCTGCTGGGGGACTTCTCTCGATGCATTGAACCCTTCTCTCATTACCTATTTATTTAATATATACCATTATTGCATTGCATTCACTTTGTTTACATCTTACTACCAGCTATATACAGTCATGGAAAAAATTATTAAACCACCCTTGTTTTCTTAATTTTCTTGTTCATTTCAGTGTCTGGTACCACTAAAGGTATAGTACCTGAAGAATACACTGAACACAACAAAAAATGCAGCTGATTTCATAGTATTTTATGTCCTATTTGACATGCTTAAGCTTAATTGTATTCCCAGTGTATACAAGAGGCCATTTCATCTCATGAGCATCACTGCACATGCAAAGGCCTAGAGTGGTTTCCTGCTTACATTCAATCTGTAGCACAACTCAGAAGTTGTCAGCTCTCACATAATGCCTAAAGCAAAAGAATTATATGAAGCCGCAAACACAGCCATCTTGGCACTGCTGGAGATTGGCATGAGTGAGAGACAGGTAGCGAAAAAACTGAAGATCTCTAAGACAGCTGTTCATTACACCAAGAAAAAACAAGCCAAACATGGTACTACCAAATTGCTAGCTGGTTGCAGTAGGAAACGTAACCTTTTCTACCCCACGAGATGACCGTGCACTCATCCGGTCCCGTGTCAGGAATTGTCATCAGACCTCCAAGGACCTTAAAACTGAGTGGGTACTGTGGAGAAATGTGACTTGTTCGGCAAGGAAAGTTGGAAACTGACTTCTTGAAGCTGATCTGAAGTCACACAGGGCACAGAAGAAGCCCTTCAGCAATGAAAGGCAGAGGAAAGCCCGCTTACTCTTTGCTGGGGATCACAAGAATTGAAGTGTTGATGATTGGGCTAAGGTTCTTTCCAGTGATGAATCCAATTTTCACTTGATGCCCACTCCAGCCAACTTACTGTCAGTAATTGGATTGGGTTCCTCCTGAATAATTCCCAAGGTACTCATTTCCCTCACTATCATTTCCATTTCTTTGACTGCTTGTTACGGTGAGTGCAAAGGCTCAAGTGCAGGGAAGAGATTACAGACACTGTCAACATTTTAGAATGCTTTTTATTTGCAATATATAATATAACAGAACAAAAATCCCAATAAACGGAACCGGAAGTAACTAACCAGAACCTATGAATTGGAGATAACCCTCTAGTGGGCTGACGGAATAATGACAAAAACTAAAGTAATACTGAAACCCACGATTGGTAACACCAAGGTAGGAATCCTAAAAATAATTTAAAAAAAACAGAATCAGTACTATCAGTAATCCTAAACCCGAAACAACCATAATTATCTACAAGAGAACATTACAGGATACGATGAACAAACTACTGTAATACTAACATTGGTTAATGATAATCAGATACTACTTGGGAACAGAGACTTAACTGGCTGTCATGAAGGAACAGAGTTCGGGACAAGGAGGAAAGATGGGTCTGGCCAGTCCAGGTAAGTGAATCCTCTTGCAGGTGTTTGGATCAGCGATGGAGCAGCTGGGGCAGAGGTATGGCCACGAGGCGTCAAAGCTTTCCACTAGGTTGTTATCCGCCTGGATGTTTATGGCGTCTCAGGTGGTGAGGTCTGGCTGACAACAGATGTTTCTTCCAGGAAACTCCGAGATGGAAAGGAGGTAGGAAACCAGGTGGAGGATCCGGGAGCAGAAGCAGGCAGAAGTCGACATGTTCGTTGTTCACGGTCCCGCGTCCAAGACAGAGTGGCATTTTTCTGCATCACTCAGGATGTTCCTGATTTTCTTTTTTTTTTTTTTTTTGTAACTTGTATTTTATTAAATTTTATAACACAAAAAGGGGGTAACAACAAAATGGGTTGCACATTAGTTATTTTGCTTATACTTTGTCCATTTTGTCCATTTTTTGTTCATTTGTGGTTCTTGTAGTCTCAGTTGATGGGTTAGTCTCTCCATTGTAAATATGTCCTCAATTGTTGCCTTCCACTGTTCCTTTGAAGGGACAACGGTTTGTCCCCATTTCCTTGTTATACATTTCTTTGCTGCAATTAACATTATCTTTACCAAATATTTATCACTTTCATAAATAGAACCATCAGTAAAGTTGCACAAATAGAACAAATCCGGTTTCAATGGTATTACATAACCCAAAACTTTAAATAAAACATTACAGATATTTTTCCAAAATTCTGAAAGTTTCGGACATTTCCAAAAGATATGTGAATGGTCAGCATCTATTTCCCCACATTCTCTCCAGCAATTCTGATGTCTCTTTAACTGTTTACTTTTAGACTTTGGCGTAATAAAAAATCGTATAAGATTTTTCCAGGCAAAGTCCCTCCACATCCGAGAGCTTGTGGTTGTATGATGAAAACTCCACATGTTCAACCACTCATTTTCTTGGATTGTTATATTAAATTCTTTTTGCCTCTTTGCTTTTACTTTATGTGTTGTGTGTTTATTGATTTTTATTAGGGCTTTATATAGAATTGAGATTATCCTAACATTACTGTCTTTATAGGCTTTAGTCATTATTTGAACAATATCACTCTCCTCCATGGAGGGAATCACCTGGATTTCTTTATTATGATAGTCTCTCATTTGAAGATAACGAAAGAAATTATATTTTCCAAGATCAAACCTTTGTTCCAAATTCCAGAAGCTCTCCAGCTTCCCATTGTTTTCCAGAACACACCAAGCTGTAACTCCTTTTGTTGCCCAGTTTTTATAAGTTTGGTCAAACTTAGCTGGAGCAAATTTATCATCATGACCGATCCATTTCAATTTGTTAGTTTGTCTTTTAATTCTGTGTATCTTAATTATTTTAAACCAAACATTAAAAGTATGATTAGTTATTGGATCTAAATGTATTTTATTTTTGTCATACATTTCTTTGTCTCCAAGGAGGCTTTGGATTGGTTGTTTTAATGATCCAGTCTCAATGTCTTTCCATCTACTACAGTAGAATGGATTGCACCAGCAATATATGTATTTTAATTGTGCAGCCTGATAGTATTCTTTCAACTTTGGTAACGCCATCCCTCCTTTCTCTTTGGGAAGCTGGAGAGTACCATACTTGATCCTTGGTCTCTTACTATCCCAAACAAACCTGGATATTAATTTATCCCATGCTGTAAATTGAGTTTGGGTGACCTCTACTGGTAAGGCTTGAAACAGAAACAAGAATCTAGGTAAAATGTTCATTTTTACACTTTCAACTCTGGAACTTAAATCCAAGGGCAAAGTTGACCACCTATCTATGTCTTTCAGTATATTTTCGTGAACTTGTAAATAGTTCTTTTTATTTAAATCTTGAAAATTTTGTGTCACTTCAATTCCTAAGTATTTAATTGATTGCATTTTCCAATTAAATTTATAAGTTTTTAAAATATTTTTAGAGGGTTCATAGTTAAAGGTTAATATTTGAGTTTTTGAAATATTTATTTTATATCCCGACAAATATTTAAATGTTTCTAATAGCTTCATCAATGCAGGTAACGATATATCAGGTTGTTCGAGGAATGCTATGACGTCGTCAGCAAAAAGGCCAATCTTGTGTTCTACTCCATTTATAGTGACTCCTTTTATTTCTCTATCTTGTCTCACAGCTTGTGCCAGGGGTTCAATAAAAATTGAAAAGAGCATAGGCGAGAGCCCACACCCTTGTCTCGTTGATCTCTGTAAATAAATTTTATCTGTGAGATTTCCATTGATTTTTATTCGGGCATTTGGTTGGCTGGATAATGTTTTTATCATATTCACTGATTTGTTACTAAAACCCATTTTTTGTAGGACAAGATACAGAAAGTTCCAATTTACAGAGTCAAATGCCTTTTCTGCATCAATACTCAAAAGGACCGTGCTTCTTTTCTCTCTCTGTGCTTTTTCGGTGATATGAATAGTTTTTCTAATATTGTCATGTGTCTGGCGATCCCTCATAAACCTAGTCTGATCTTCATCGATTAATTCTGATACAAAAGTATTTAACCTTCTAGAAATGATTGACGTATATATTTTATAATCAATGTTTAGTACTGAAATTGGCCTGTAATTAGAGCAGCATTCCTATTTTCCCCTGGTTTAGGAATAACCGATATTATTGCTTCTGACCATGATGCTGGCATTACACTTTCCTTTAAAGTCCAATTTAATGATTTACAAAGCAATGTTGCTAACTCTTTTTTAAATACTTTGTACCATTCAGCTGGAAAGCCATCATTTCCAAGTGATTTATTATTTTTTAAAGAATTGATAGCTTTGGTAATTTCTTCTTTGGAAATTTCAGCTGTCGAGTATGTTCCTGATTTTCACAATATTTCTCAGGTGAAAAAAGGAGGTCCTACAGACTTGTTTTATGTGTGACTTAAAGGACATGTCCTGGTTAAAGATAACTCTGAGGTCAATGTAATGCCATCCAGAGTAACTTGCTTTGAAAGTGAGTTTCTAAGATGTTTGGGGCCAAATACAATGACTTCAGTCTTGTCTGAATTTAGTAGTAGGAAATTACAGGTCATCTACATCTTTATGTCCTCAAGACAATCTTGCAGTCTTGCTAGCTGATTAGTTTCATCTGGCTTCATAGATAAATACAATTGAGTGTTGTCAGCGTAACAATGGAAATTAATACAGTGCTTCCTAATAATGTTGCCTACAGGAAGCATGTATAATGTAAATAGTATTGGTCCTAAGACAGAACCCTGAGGGACTCCATGATTAACCTTATGCTCAGAAGAGTCATTGTTGACATGCACAAACTGGAACCTGTCTGATAAGTAGGATTTAAACCAGTCCAGTGCTGTCCCTTTAATGCCAATAGAATGTTCTAGTCGCTGTAATAAAAGTTTGTGGTCGATTGTGTCAAATGCCGCACAAAGGTCCAACAAAACAAGTATCGAGACCAGTCCATTATCTGACGCTATGAGAAGGTCATTAGTAACTTTCACCAGAGCTGTTTCTGTGCTATGATGCACTCTGAAGCCTGACCGAAACGCTTCAAACAAGCTATTCCTTTGTAAATGTTCACACAATTGATTTGCAATTGTTCTCTCCAGAATTTTAGAGAGAAATGGGATGTTGGATATTGGTCTATAGTTAGCTAAAACATCTGGATCTAGAGTGGCCTTTTGAAGTAAAGGTTTGATTACAGTAGCCTTAAAAGCCTGTGGTACATAGCCTGTTACTAGAGAGAGATTAATCAGATCTAACATTGAAGAATTAATTAAAGGTAAAGCCTCCTTGAACAGTCTAGTTGGGATAGGATCTAAAAGACATGTCGATGGTTTGGATGTAGAAACTATTGAAATTAGTTCAGAGAGATGTATGGGAGTGAAAAATTTTAAATATCCATCAGTCTTACAGCCAATTCTCAAGCAACCGTACTCGATGATACGTCTGTGAAATTTGTACGAATAGAAGGACGAGATAAATTTTTCCTCTAATCATAACAATTTTATCTGCAAAGAAGCTCATGAAGTCATTACTGCTCAGAGCTAAAGGAATACAAGGCTCAACAGAGCTCTGACTTTTTGTCAGCCTGGCTACAGTGCTGAAGAGAAACCTGGGGTTGTTCTTGTTTTCCTCTTTCCACTCTGACCAACCATCGAAGACATTCCATTGACACAGCTATAAACTCAGAACTCGCGGAGTGAGACTTCACACCAAGAGGTGTGAAAAGCTAATTAGCATCCGGTCTGCCTGTCTAGCGTTATTCAGGACACCCACTGGATGAAACAAGACATGGCAACAAAAAAAAACTGTGTCATGATTGGTTGATAGATCTGTTGCTATTGGTCACCCCCTGGGCGATGAAATTCAGAGTCAGAAAATTTAGAGCAATTTTAAACAGGATACTTATATAGAAGGATGTCTGTCTCCACATCTTCCCAATCTGGACTTGCAGCCAGACTTTTTACTAAATATGTAGTGACTGCTTCATTGTGCGGCGAGCCCAGTCTGTGAAAACAAATCAGAACATTCATTTACTACTAACGGCAGAATAACTGTGGAGTATTTTTTAAAGTCATTTAAAAGAGTTTTAAAGTAGCAGGCACAATTTGAATGAATGAATGAATGGTTTGTTTCTGTTACAATCTAATGAAATTGAATTGTGTGCATTCAGCTGACAAAGAATTATTTTACATGCTTGCAGTAAACTTTTTTCTCACAAAAAAAGAAAAGAAAAAAGAAAAACAGTCTCACCCATGTTCTGGTTCATCATGTTTCCTTCAGAGTTATGAAGTCTACAAACCGTTTCCTAAAAGAACAAAAGGGCAAAAAAGTCACATTTGTGAACAAAGATGGAGGACTACATATCACTGCTTAACATTACCAATTCCAGGGCCATGCAGAGACCTTTGGAGGGGCAGGTGCTCAAAGTTAAACGGGGCCACAGGGAGCACAAATTTGAAACACCACACAGGAACATACCTAACAATATAACTGGCTGAATTGTAGCAACCCATATCCATAAAGAATGTAACATGGAATCATGACATTCCATATCATTGTTCACACTTCATATGTTAACTTTGTTAGGGGGCAGTCTATGTTTGACCTGATGGGGTACATTGAACAGCTTCTGTTGAGGGAGTTGGTGAGGAGGCTGCTGCTGATTTTGCTGGAGGTGGGCTGTATTGATCTGAGAGCGCAGACACTAAAAAGAGCATGGGAGAGACAGTAGCTGATTAAACAAGTGTTGATCATGACAAGATACAAAGATAACTAACATTGAAAATAGCAGACTGTGACCTGCCATACTGCTGACTGTTTGTAGGAGACTTCTGCTGAGAGAGGCTGCAGCCAAGGCTGACTGTTGGAACAAAACAGAACTAGTTGTTCATTCGTAAACTGAAAGGGGAAGATTAATGGGGGGACCAGAATAAAGGAGGGGTGAAGGTATGGCCTACATCCACAAAGCCATAATTCAAGCTATGCAATAATTTAGGACATAGGAAGATAATGTATGAAGTTGAATTTAGATCAGCATTAGACACTGGACTGTTTGACTGTGGCTACTCTTCCTGGAGTTCTTGATTTTAAATTTCATACCTTTTGTGGGATCATGTGTTCGTTATTTGAGACAGAAGACTAACTACTTCTCTCCAATTAAGCTGTTTATTTTCTAATATCAGTGTCTCAAAAAAAAATCTTGTTCAAGGACCTCTTCTGTTTGGAACAACCTCCCAGAAAAGGATGAAGTTTGAATGTGACCACAACATTTTATTCTATATGGTGCAATGTGATTGGCTATAGAACATACACATATAATTCAAATAATGAAATGTGAATGGCTAGAAGGTGGGGAAGAACCATGGTTTAGACTCAGTTCTCCCTGTGGTTGGTCGACAGATATGTCCGTATCTCTTAGCACATGATTCGTCCAATCCACAAGAGGCACACCCTGTGGAAAGAACCCTCCTTTCAAAGACTTTCCAGGCTCTCCTTTGTTAGCAGTGATGTGATGCAGCTACTGGTGGAGAATTGTTATGGTTTCCCACCTTACATAAACTTTTTCAGTGCAGCTTGCTGTTATCTTATAACGGAATAGGAATATACTGTGGAGCAAAGTAGTCACTCTCTATGTCTTTAGAATGTATACATATAAGGAACCGTAGCTTTGCAGCCTGTCCTGTCTGTGACCAACATATTCAAACCTGAGATTAGTCTCTCCCTTTAAAGTCAATCACAACTCATGCATTAATTAGACAATAAATGGTTATTAATATCAATATTGTAATACTCATATGTGATACCAATTTCAGTGTTTAGAAAGCAGAAATTTGGCCTGGATTCTGGAGCAAACCTGACCCATGTGACAGCCCAAGATCATGGAGTATCATGTGTGATAGAGCCAACACAACATGTACCATTGGCCTAGCAAGGAAACATTACCAGAAAGTACCCGAATTGGAGAGTCACTGTCAAGGGTACTATGGTGAGGATTATGAGACCCATGGATTGGAGGAGAGGTGGGTGAAAAGTAGTAAAGATGGAAATTGGAGAAGATCAATTCCAGTGCAAATATGACCAGGTTGGCTAAGACCGTTCTGGAATATCAAATGAAGAATAGAAAAGATATCAGTGAGAAGATGTTAAAGAAATTTCACTCTAAGTTTGCTGTAGTAGTGTATTTATTGGTATTCTGGCATACGGTGGGCTTACCAACACAGAGCATGAGTCTGTAAAGGCAAATGTACCCAGAACATTTGCAGAGTCCATATTTTATAGGGATGGTCAGAGAGTGGGTCTGAGGGTAGGGAGGGGGTCATATGTAAATACAAGGGTGAATAGTGGTTAGTTTGCATTTTGTTGCTAATCAGTGACAGGAGGTGACACAACAAAGAACAAATGGTAAGTGAATCAAGGGGTCTGGGTAGGCAGCAAAAGGTAAGAGATGAGGGGTCTGGCAAACAGTTGCAAATAGGAAAAATGCAACAACAAAAGGCAAGAGGTGAGGTCTGACAGTAACAAATAACAAAAGATGAAATAATTGTGGATAACTGTGGGAAATGGAATGGAGTGAAACATGACACTAGAAAGTATCTGTAGCAAAAAGGTGTGCGCTATTTTCTTCATCAAAGATCATACCATAGGTGGGACCCTCCCATTTTCCTGGCAGAAGGGCGCACCTTTAGGAGAAGCCTTTGTGAAGTGAAGAGGTTAAAGGATTTGAGTGGCTAGGACTTAAGCATATCTACAATAATGGTATCTACCATTCACCAGTGGAGCACTGCATGCGCTGTGGCATAGGAAAGGATGAACTTGAATGTCACTGGCATGAGATAGCTGAGACTGTGGTGGCAGGATCATTTGTAACAGCCATGGAAGGTGTGGTTGAAATGATCGGCGAAGGATTTTCAGTACTAGAAGGTTGGGTAGGCCATATATTTGCCTGGCTGTAACCATACTTCCTGATGATTGTTGGGGTAATCATCTTTTGAGCTTGGGGCTTGAGCCGCCATCAGTTCCTGCCTTAGAGAGAGTTATGCCAAGAAGAAAGTAGAGGAAAGGAAACCACTCCTCTGGAAAGGGGAGGGATGAATGGAGCTATAGTTCAGGCACCGGAGTACTCTGGCCTTTGCAGTTCCTATTCCATGATAGAGGAACTGCAACGCAACCAGGCAAGACAACCTGGGAAATAAAGATCATAATAAAGAGAAAAAAATAGCCGAGCCATTGACCACTAAGGGAGTCACCACTCCACTATACTTTGTGACAAAGCAGCGTTTGAAGAATGTGTGGAGTTTTGGGCAATCGAGGTAACCTGGTTCATGTACTGCTGTATTGGCGATTGAGCCCTCAGCCAACCCCTGAGGATTATTACTTTGGTCCTGGGGTGCACAAAAACTGCAGTGGAAAACCTACAGAAGTCAGGGGAAATAGACCCTTTCCTTGTTCATGACCTGCATCCTGGGGCACACCAGCATCGATACTACTCAAGCAGGTCTCCACAAAGGAGCAGCTATAACCCTTTGGATCAGTCTTGATCTTTCCACCATATTCTATAAGCCCAAGAGATGGATCAGTATGATCTATGAGGGAATGCTGGTCATTGTTCTGCTGGGATCTCTCAGAAACATGGCCATGGCCCCACAAGAAAGACGAACAAGGTGTTGGCTGTTGAAGCTCAGCACCTTCATGCTCTGGGGCGTAGACTGGAGTATTACAGCAGTCCTTTACTGGCTGCTGCCAAAGATGGTGGTGTCTACAGTGGTGTGGTTCATGCCATATAAAGCTCTCTTTCTGAGGTACCAAACACTGAGAAGCCCAGGGAGGACCCCAGCAGTGTTAATGTCTACCTGGCTGAGCTCATAGAGCCAGAGGCGCTTCAGAAAAGCTAAGCTTCCCTGTATGCTTGCTTGCTACGACAACAAATGCTTAGAAAAAGAATAAGTTACAAGTCTCTATATCTGTTTGTTTTACAGAGTGATGCCTGCTGCATCTGTTGTGGGGTTGCCGTTGAGCAGGTACTGTGTCTCTGAGATGTTACACCTACAGTCTGGTGCAGTCCCTACTACATGGGCAACTTCTCTATTGTTGTAGCATGAGGCGTGTTCTGTACCAGAGGTCCTCTGAATGTGCCAGCTGTGTCAACTGTCAGCTGCATGGAGGTTGAAGCAGGGGCCGAGGTAATTTGGAGCTCAGCTTGTGACACTTCTCATGTCATCAAGAATTATTCTGCTGGAATCTATTGCCCAATATATATGAAGATGTGGAAGTATCTGGATGAGATGTGAGTTTCAACCTCCAATTTGGTTATGGGAGATTCGTGGCCATTGGGCCACATTTGCCAAAGCTAGAGCACCAGTTGCCACCAGTCACACTTGCCACTACTGCCCAGCAAACGCAAACCAAGGGGACAGGAATTCAATGGGACTACGACAATGTAATAAGGGAGCTGGTAGAAGTGCAAACCTACTTCTGCACCTACACAGATGAATGGAGAATCTCAGCAAAATTCAACAATGAAGAAAGGAAAGCCTGGGGGACTCCCAAGGCTGAATCAACAACACCTTCGGGAATGGGAGAATCAAGTGCAGTGCAGTGTCTTCGCATGATCCTTCGGAAGAGAAGGAGGTGGAGGCCCTGGCTGAAGCTGTAGAAATGAAGCTGGAAGACCCACCAATGCCAGAGCAAGGCAAGGGGGTACTCCAGCAGCCCAAAGTTCATGATCCAGGGCAATGGGTTGAAGTTGACAACTGGGAAATGACACCAGCTGATCTTCAAGACACATCGGAGAATGAGATTGTCATTTCCTCAGACAAGGAATTTTTGTGGCCATCGTGTGATCTAATAATAATAATAATAATGGATTAGATTTATATAGCGCTTTTCTATTAAGGCATACTCAAAGCGCGTACAATGGATCCATTATTCATTCACTCACACATTCTCACTCTGGTGGTGGTAAACTACATTTGTAGCCACAGCTGCTCTGGGGCAGACTGACGGAAGCATGGCTGCCAATCTGCGCCTAACGGCCCCTCCGACCACTACCAACATTCATACGTATTCATACACCAGTGTGAGTAGCCACACTGGAGGCAAGGTGGGTGAAGTGTCTTGCCCAAGGACACAACAGCACTAGGACAGAGCGGGAATAGAACCACCGACCCTTCGATCATTGGACGACCCGCTCTACCACCTGAGCCACATCTAGTTGTTGTTTCTGCACTTGATGAAAATGGAGATCTTGTCCCCTAGAACCGGGAATTAGCAGCCTGTGATCTCAAGAAGGGGGTGTCAACTGGAGTTGAGATTTGAGACCCCAGAAGCAGCTATTAAAGAAAGACACTGGTACAGAAAAAGCAGAATAAGAGATTGTATGTTACAAAGTATTATAACCTGGTGATTGTATGCTTAACTTTGAGTTGATTATTGTAATATTAAAAACTGATTTGAAATACAGTAGTCCCTCACTATATCGTGGTTCACTTCCCGTGGTCTCACTATATCGCGGATTTTTGGATTGAGTTTGGTTCCACGGCTGTTTCACTACATCACGGAATTTTGTGTTATGGTTTTTTTTTCTGTAGTTAGCATTGTAGCAGTTTGCATTCATAATTAACACTGCAGAACACATACCCACACTCAATGCACTATGTAACTGCCAAATGCTTTTATTTTGACACAGACTGCAACATAAATGTAGCAGAAAGTCATCAAACTCACTAGACTTCACACTCACGGTCGTGACAACATAACACTTAAGCAAAGTGACTAAACCACAAAAACACAATAAAAAACAAATACTAATAACACTGTAACACCAACATAAACCACAATAATGACATTTCAACCCCCAACACCCTGAACTCCCATGGTGCATTGCAGCACAACAGTTCAGTCATAGCCACCAGCTCTGCTATGCAACATTATTTTAATAATTGCTGCAGTAAAATAAGCATTTCCCAGCCTAAAAAAAATGAAAACAATATAAAAAAATATGTAAACACAAAAAATGAAACATATTAAAAGAATATTTAATGTAAATAAAATGCATTGGGCTCTGATTGGCTCAGCGACCATAGCGTCAGTCTCCTCTGTCTCGCCTGAGTGTAGCGCACATGGTATAGCGGCATTCAGTATCTGGCCTTGTCCGTTTCACACAGATAGTCTGATCGCTGCATAGTGTTGCTCTGCGGTGATGTGAGGTGTGTGGGGAGGATTTATAAAGCCTTAAAATATATATCAACAAGAAAAGCGCTCAGAGAGCGCAATACTCCATCAAGACAGTCCATTCTCTGGCCTTTGCGCTGAACACAGTTGTGTGTTATGCTTCTGTGCGTGAATTGCCTGACCTAAATATGCAGCGGGCGGCGAGAAATAAGGGGACTCAGAAACACCCCCACAGTTTAATCAATCAATCAATTGTTCCTTGCATCAATTCCGATAAGTTGGCACCAGTGGATTTGTAATAGGATCACATGATTGTCAGCAGAGAACTGACGCAGCGTTCACTTGTCATGGTTACAGTGATGCTGTGTCGGCCGCTATATCGTGCAATGGGAAATCTTTAACAAATCCGTGGATCCAGACTACAAGCCGCATCACTGCCAAAATCTCATAATCTCCTATTGTTTTTGGTACAGCTGATTTAATTGTGGTACAGGGGGAGAGCCGGTAAGAGCGCGGTCCGTGTCTGTTGTGCTGAGCAGTGAATAAAACCTGCAGAAAACTGTCCTGTCATGCTGGGGATGTTTAGCATAGAAGACAGCAAAAGACATGAGCATAAAAACGCAAGATAATTGTAACCCGCCTGACCTACAGCCCTGGAGACGGGTGAGTCGACCAATATTTAAGGGTTACCATATGGTCGCCATTTCGCGGATTTTCGTCTATCGTGGGAAGGTCTGGAACATAACCCCCGTGATAGGCGAGGGACCACTGTAATTCTAACTGACCAGATGATTTCAAACTGCATAGTTAGGAAAGGAATATGATAAAACAGGACATGACTAAGAGGCATCATCGTCTGTCCTGGCAGTTAGCACTGCTTCACTTCAACTCCTTCAAAGGAGTTGTTGTTCAGTTAAACAGGAGAACAAATGAGTATTGGAAATTATCTTACTTACATCTTACTGGGCTACAGAATTGTGTGTGCTAAAGTTAAGAAAGCGTAGAAGTTGGGAAGGGGAAACATGCATGCAATGCATGTGTATCTATGGGAATAGTATATAAGAACAGTATATAAATGAAAGAAGTAGACACTTTAAACGGAGTTCTTTGCTGGACATTGCTGGAGTTGGATTTTATCTGATAGCCTCCAGGAAAGTAGATTTTACTTTGCGAAAAGAGAAGCCCCAATCGGTCTGCAATTCTACTAAAAAGGAGTAATGGAATATTTTCTTTGCCCTGTTTGTGGGAAACAGAGGAATGCCATCCCTGAACTACTGGAAAGTAATGACTAAGCGTTCAACTTGTTTTGCGTGACTGGATTGAAAGAATATTATGAATATCCTATCTTACGATAGTGGATTAATGAATATAGGATTTACCTATTTTACCCAAATGGATAAAGGATTTCTGCAGACTTCATTGGAGTCAGGACTTTTCTACTTCCCCGAACAAAGGGGAACTTTGATTTGGGAAATGGGCCCTGTACTGGTTTTCCAACTCCAGTGTGAGATCAGGTCAGGACTGAGGTAGCTGTGTAAGGCCAAGCTGTCTACTCTCTCCCTCTCAATTACATCATTAGGTAATTTCTATAGAAAAGCTCAGTTCTGTATTGTTAACCGAATCAATCAACTGTAATCATTTTTGGGAGTATTTGTAATCAAGAGCTGTTGCCATGCCCATGCTAATATATCACAATCAACATTTATTCTGCATTTAAAGACTTTAGTTTGGATTTTTAATTAGCCAGATCTGATGGTAGTAAAAAGTTGGGTAATGGTGTGCATGAGATGTTGATGGTTCTTAACAGTTGTTCCAGTTACAGAGTAAAATAGAATTCGGAACTCATCCTTGTTTTTTTTCTAACCTCTAAATCAGAACCTAGCAATTTACCAAGAGCCTAGTCCATTTAGAGGAAAGCTGCCGTTAACAAACGTCACTCGTAGGGTAACTTGACTATATAAGCTACTCAGGTAGGTTAACTATTAGATTAAGAGGGATAGTTGTCGGGATGAAGGCAGTTAGAAGTTAGGCTCCTCGACTCCAATCAGCTTAAGCTGTTCTGCAGAACCCATTAGGGCTAAACTCTTTGGGCAGGTGGAACCTAACCCTAGAAACAGAGCTGGACCACTGACCCCATTCCAGGGCACACTCAGAGGATTCACAAGCTATATACTCTTTTTGTTTGTTTTTGTTTTTAAAACACTTCTAAAATATTGCTAATACATTTAGTACGTTTTGTACTTTTATCTCCAAGTGTTTTTAGAACTAAGAACACTTGGGAAAATTCTTTGTGTAGCTTTTTGTGAGTGGTGGTGAAGTAGGTTGGTGATAGGGTGATAGGGTAGGTAAGTAGATAGTGAGGTACTGTGGGATTAAAATTGGCTCTGGTTCTGGATATCTTAACAGGTCTGCACATGTTACGCTAATCAACTGAAGATAACTTCATTTCCTACTATGAAAACAACAGGTTCATTCAGAACCTAGGCATGACTATGACCAATGAGCTAATAAGGTCTGGACTCTGTGGAGGCGTTCAGCATTCAGAGATATTTCCTGGAATGTGCCCCTGCTCTCAAAAATGAACCTCATCTTTCTTTTCTGTGGCTATTGCAATCCACAGTGTGTAACATAACATACTCTACCATCATAGGAATTCAGATCCTCAAATGGCATCCCCTTTGTATAGCATTTGGATTAAATCATTCATGAAGTTAATGTAATGAGCATGGAACAAACTGTCCTCAGACATTTTTGGTAAGCTTTGTTCCTGTGCTCAATACACAAACAATCAATAAATCACCTGACATTTACTTTCAAAAAAGACATATTTTCAAAGTGTGTCTTACTTTCCAATAAAAGGCATATGTTCAAGATGTCTTTTTTTTTTTTTTTAATCTTGTGTTTAAAGACCTACAAGAAGGTTTGATACTGTAAAGGTGTTTTCAAAGTCTACATGTCCCATCATTTCATTAACATGGTGGACTTACTTCTCACATGGCTACTTCTCTTTGACCTTCTGCTTGCAACATAAAGGCTTGTGCTTGTAAAACTTACCATTACCAACTTACCATTTCTTGTAAGTGAATAATTGTGACCAAAGAAATGTTTGCAGTTATAATCAGGCCTGACGTTTAGGATATACTAGAGATGCAATAAATAATCAATCAGTTTATCAACTATTAAATTTGTTACCAACTTTTTGATCATTTCTTATGTGACTTGAATATTTTTTTGAGAAAAAAGTCACAATTCTCTGATACCAGATTTTAATTTTATGGAGAAAACAAGACATATGAGGATGTCATCTTGAGCTTTGAGAGACTCTGATTGACATATTTCCCCATTTTACAAACCAAAGGACGAATGCATTCATCCAGAATATAATCAACAGGTTAATCAACAATGAAAATAATGAATGAAATCAAGTCATTTTGATGTATTACCAACATTTCAGTCAAAATGTAAATGCTACAGTCAGAAAATGCAGTGCAGCATATTTCAAAAAATAATTGTCAGTCTGCAAAGGTCAGCGAACTCTTTGTTTGGCTGGTCTTCTTTTCTCCTCTCTTCATTTATTCATTTACCTATTAACCAAATGTCGACATTTGTGTGTGGATTTTTATTAAGCTACTACATACAAAGTGCATAGTAAAAGGTGAGTGCACTTACACAATCATTGCAAAAGTTTGGGGTCACGTAGAAATGTCCTTATTTTTGAAAAAAATGCAGTTTTTCCAATGAAGATAACATTAAATTAATCCCAAACACAGTCTAGACATTGTTAATGTGGCAAATGACTATTCTAGCTGGAAACAGCTTTTTAATGGAATGGATATGTGCATAGCGTTCAGAGGCACACTTCCAGCAACCATCACTCCTATATTCTAATGGTACATTGTGTTAGCTAATCGTGTTGAAAGGCTAATTGATGATTAGAAACCCCTTGTGCAATTATTTTAGCATATGAATAAAAGTGTGAGTCTTCATGGAAAACATGAAATTGTCTGGGTGACCCCAAACTTTTGAGCAGTAGTGTATTTCTATCCATTGAGCCAACCATAATGGCACAGCTTAAACCTAAGTGCTGGTGCAGTGCGAACATACAAACCAAGCCCAGGAGTATGCAAGAATTTTACCTGTGGCTCCTACACACTGCATCAGTTGAATTTTTGCTTTCTTTCTGTTAACTATTCTGGCTGCAAACAGGATCATGCTTGTCCTCAATGAACAACTGACAGACACTATGTCAATCTTCAGGCAGAACTAGTGATAATACAGGCTTTATGTTGCAGACACATGTGCTTTTCAATCTATTCTATGTAGAATATCCTCTCAATCAAGTATTGACTCAGTGACTCATTACTCTCGATCAGCCAGAGAAAGTGGCAGATTTATTTATTTATTTAAATATTCACTTCATCATTTGATAATATCCTGGGGTAGTGATTTGGGGGGCTGCATAGTGGCGTAGTGGTTGGCACTTTTGCCTTGCAGCGAGAAGATCCCTGGTTGGCGTCCTGGCCTTCCCGCGATCTTTCTGCATGGAATTTACATGTTCTCCCTGTACATGCGTGGGTTTTTCTCCGGACACTCTGGCTTCCTCCTACAGTCCAAAAAATATGCTGATGTTAATTGATGATTCTAAATTGCCCATAGGGGTGAATGCGAGTGTGATTTTTTTGTCTGTATATGTAGCCCTGCGACAGACTGGCAACCTATCCAGGGTGTTCCCTGCCTTTGCGCCAAGTCAGCTGGGACAGGCTCCAGCCTCCTGCAATGCTAATGATGATCAAGTGGTGTATAGATAATGGATGGATGGCTGGATGGATGGATGGATGGATGGCTGGCTGGATGGATGGATGGATAGTTATTTGGGTATTTGGGGCTATCAGCACCAGGGCCCAATCTAAAGGAATGTGGAAAGAGTCATAACTGCATTTTCAATGTTCACTTGGACACCAAGGATCACAAGTCAAATTTGATGAAAAACATTTGAAAGTTTGGTAAGTTTGTCTCAAAGTAAAGTTTTTTCATGCTGGTTGTATATGCATGGTAATATACATTTTTATTTTTAAAGCAAATTACCATGAACAGATATAACAGTATCTGTTTTTATAGTAGTTTACTGTAAACAACTGCTTTGAACTATAAACTTTACAGTTGTGAAAAAGCTCTGGTAACCAGAGCTGCCAGTATTTTACTGTAAATTATACCTTTTTTCAGCATATAGCTAGAGTGAATAATTGTCTTTTGTATGTTGTTAAATTGTAAAATATGACCAATTGTCAGCAGTGTCTCTATGCTACTGACACAAAGACTTCCACTTGTAATTGTATAAATGTGTTTTAGACATTTTTTTCTTCTATTCATTTTGTTTTGTTCTTAAAGTTGCTGCCATCTGAGGATTAGCCCACAAATTCTGTTGTCTTACATATAATGGCAGTTGTGCCTGTTATATAACTCTGTGATTCATTGGATTTCTAAATTAACAATCATAGCCTTCTATGATTTGATTGGTAATGGGTACAATAATTAGCGTATATGCATTAACTTTCTGTGCCATTGCTATTTTTTAAATAGTATTTTTATTCTAACATTAGACTGTTCTTTAAACAATTAGTCTAAATAATTTAGGCCAACTGCTTTATTTGCATTTCTTTTTTTTCCACTGTTGATCAAAGAGCACTCTCCCTCTGAAATAAATGTTGAGCTGCACAATCGTGTTGGGGTGACTGTTTAAGGTTTTGATGAAAGCTGTAGAGCACGGAGTTCAAGATACCGCAGCAGGATCTGTCTGTGGTGCTGAAAGTCAGTCTGGAAACTGCAGGACTTCAGGCTGCTTCAGGTTATGTATTTACTGATTCGCGTGGCAGGCAGCATTTGCACATATGCGTGCCCTCTGTAAAGTACTTTAACAAGAAATTTTACCTTTGCTGTCGCAAAGCTCAAACCGTATGCATGACCGAGAGACGGGCAGAGAGAGGGAGTCAGATAGACGGGGGAGGATGATGTCATAGTTTTCAGTCTGTGCCATGAAAAAAGCAGATGCCTGCAGCGTCCCTACTTTACTTTCACTACGGTCTCTAGCTCTTTACCAAATATCAGCCTCAGCATCAGGACTCTTCGAGGGCAAAGAGTGACAAATTGCAGACGCAAAAACCGTTCAGGTAGGCTGGAGTAAACAAAGCGGACCTCCCACCCCCACATCACGTCGGCTGGATTTCAGTGGATCATCAATCGACGTTATCGTTAAATGAAAGACATGGTATGAACCAAAATATTGGAGCAAGCACGGAGCTACATTCAGTCTTCATTTTTGCCGTTGTTCTGTAGTATGAGCAGACGGCAGTGTGGAGAAGCTAGTCCTGCCCTGAAAGGAGGAGGAGTAGGAGAAACACGCAAAAGGGTGTCGACGGAGATAGGCAGGAGAAGAGGAGGGGAGGAACGGAGGATAAATAATAGAGTAGGCTAATATTTCAAGATTCTAATAATGGCGGCTAAATCAGACGGGGTACTAAAGATGAAGAAGAGCGACGTGGCCTTCACCCCCCTGCAGAATTCAGAGCACTCTGGCTCGGTGCAGGGACTCCACCCGGGCGGCCAGCCCGACTCTGCGGGCACTGGGGACGGTGACTTTGCCAACGGGGAGTCGCGGTGCTGCGGCGGTGGAAGCTCCAACTCGACGTGCCTTCGACTAGGAAGGGAGCAGCAGAAATACACGGTGTGGGACGGCTTGTGGATCGTAGCGGCTGTGGTAGTGTATCTGGCAGATGTGGGCACCGACGTGTGGCTATCGGCCGACTACTACCTCCGACGCGACTACTGGTGGTTCGGCCTGACGCTTTTCTTCGTGGTGCTGGGCTCCTTCTCGGTGCAGCTCTTTAGCTTCAGATGGTTTGTTCATGACTTCAGCACCGACGACAGCACCGATTCTGTCGCGGATTGCTCCCACATGGATGGGAATAAGCTGCTGAGCGGCTCGGCCTCACATGGGGACGTTACCGCTCAACATCACCCAGCCACGCCGCAGAGACAGGCGTCGACCGCTAGCAAGAACACCACGACCAACAGCACCGCGAGTACCGCCCTGGGCGGCAGATACAGAAAACGATCAGCCTACTACTCCTTCTGCGTCTGGTTCGGTCAATCCGTCATCCACATCCTTCAGTTGGGCCAGATATGGAGGTAGGATGGAGCCTGGAAGGCTGGTCTTTGGACGATTAACAGTAATGTTGTGTGTGGATGCGTTTGTTAATGTGTGTGCGTTCGTGTGTGATGGGGGAAAAATATGAATGAATGAACAGAGAACTGCTCTGACCCACAGTTGGGACTGCTGGCACTGTTGGCACTGTGGTGGCCTCTGGATGATGCCAGCTTCTACAGCATAGCTACCAGCTGCCATCTTTAGCATGCTTCCCTTATACAGTTCCAACAAATCAAATACTCTGTTTATTTCGGTTGTCCGTACCATTGAGTCACAGAAGTGAACACAAGTTAAACATAAATCACATTTTACATCTTGTGAACACCTTGACCTGTGCCTCACCTGGTGTCAGACAGTGAATGCTGCTGCAGTTGTGGCTACGGTTCCTTTTTGTGCTATTGGAAAAAACTTCCATGGCTGGCCTGACAGTTTCAGGGTGTCATGAAGCTGAAACATGAATGAGAAGAAGCATTAATTCAAGATACACATAATGTGACAACAGCCAGACCACAGTCCTTTATTTAAATCTCTATAGGTATGGAATGCCATCAACAGAGTGCAGTCTAATCTGAAGTACACAGATGGTGGAATAAACATTCAGATTCATGACTTCAGTAAAAGTAACAAAATACAGACAAAATAATAAGCTACTTAAAAGTCACTTGCTATGAGAGTCACTTATGACTATTTAGATACCATCTGTCAAACATTTTGTATGTACATAATGCTTTACTGCTAAAGTTGATGGATGTGGCGCTAATTATCTCTACTGGGTCTTTCAGCCTGAAACAGTAATAATAACCAGAACAATAATTCACCTTTAAAGAGACAGGAGTGCATTTGCATTAGGTTGAAATGACTAAAAAATAGTGCCCTCCTTAGTTCCTAGTTGAAGTCTCCTTCATAATAGCATTGCGTTAATTTTGAAAATTCTGGTACTGTTTAGGTAAAAATAGAAAAAAAGCAGAGTATGTTTTAGAGCACGGCTACCCTGTGATTGACAGACTGAATGGGCATGTATAGAGTTGTCATTCAGATCCATGTTAAGGTTTCAAAATGGTAGTCTAGGTCTGTGTTGTCCCTGTATCTGCACGTGTTCCAGCTTTCTTTCACAGCCCAAAAATTCTAAGTTGGTTGGGTATGAGTGTGCTTGGTAGTCTGTCTGTGCTGGCCCTGTGATGGACTGGGCAACCTCTCCAGGGTGAGCCCTGCCTTTTGCTGCCCTTTGTCAGCTGGGATAGGCTCTAGCCCTTCACCTGTGATCCAAAGAGGATGAAGTTGATATAGAAAATAGATGGAAAATAGATGGAAACTGCCAACACCTACAGTTTACCTACACTACTGTTTCATTAAAACAACTGGCTAGTGTAGAATAGTGCTGTTTTTTTTAAAGTGAAAAAAAATTGTAAATAATTTTTAAGTCCTTTTAAAATGGTTGTACTTTTATTAGCCATCATTATTTATACAGGACATTTTAAATACCATACACTGAGTCAAAGTGCTTTCAGTAGCAAAGTCAGATTGACTTTACAAATTTAGTGACCAAGTTAAAATATGGAACTACAGACCTGTTAGCAGAAAAAATTAACTATTAAGGTTAAGACCCTACCATATTATTTATAATTAAAGTTTATCCAACAAATTTAAACATGAAGGTTAAGAGCCTGAAATATAATAAACTATATATATTTACTGAATTACAGAAACTTCTAGCTCTGTTTGTTAAATTGGTGGTTGGACACTGGATGATGTTAAAGAAGCTGAGCCTTTTTATGACAGCTGTTGGGAAATATATCCTCAGATTAGATTTGAATGCTTATGCATAATTATTACACAATCTAACTGATATTTAGCTCGAGAAATATTTAGATCAGGTTAAGGTAACTAAGCAGCATATGAAGCACTTCTTGTTATTGTGTCAAGAAGAGCCTCAGGGGAGCTGAAAGTTATTCATAAATTTCATAAATTTATGAAAGCTCGGTAGCTGGAATCTGTACAAATACGGGACTGAAATGTAAACAATACAACAGTGGAGGCACTGAACTTACATTTATGTACATGTATTAAACTAACAACATCTAGCAAAATAACAACACAATAACAGCTAACTATGACACAATAACACCCATTAAGATGGACAGCAACCCAAAACAAACAATGCTGTGAATGAGGAAAGAGGGAAAATGAGAAAGCAGCACCAAGTTTCAGCGACTGAAAATTACTTGCAGGTTGCGATGTTTTGGTGGTGCTTCTGCTGATGAGTAGTCTGTCGGCCTCTGGGTGCGGGTCGGAACAGCAGTGGACATTGTGGTTCCTCCGAATTAGTCTTGAGTAGAAGTCAGATAAAACTCTTAGGAAGGACTGTAGGAAGGTGGATTCTTAGAAGAACTCTCATTAACTCAGGAGGGGGTCTGGCACAACCTCTTTTGGGGAGGGCTGATGTCCCTCACAGAGTTACTTTTTCATATACTTTTTAAAATAGTTTTGTGATTTCTAAACAGTCCAATATTGTGACTCATAATTTACATATATTAGTACTCCTGGTAAATAGACAGTGAAAACAAACCTTAACATATATATGACATCAAACATTGTTAAACATATAGCTTGACAGCTAAACAAGTAAAATAAAAGATTTCAGGAAAACACATGGTGTAATGGTGATCATAATGAGATTATTGACAACACTATTCAGCAGTTTCATTAAATATATATTCATAAATATTCATAAAGGATGGTTTAGTTGAAGTGGTAGAATAAATGTCTTTCTTGGTCTTAATGTAAATCTGGTGTTCCTTGTGACATTGTCAGTGGAGTGAAATCCTTTGATGTTGTTATCAAAAATTTTGGCCCCCCACTTCCTGCAGGATCAGACGTCGGTCAGATATTTTCTGGCAGTCATTTGGTCCTTTGAAGGCCCCAGTGTCTGGGGGTTGAGTGACTGGATTATACTAGGCCCAATATGCAACTTGGATATCTGCAGGTGTGTGTTGAGGGGTCCTTTGAAAGTCTGCTTTCTCTAACACAAACTTCACACCATCTTGACAAATCTGGAAGGTGCCTTCCTTTAAGGTTGCCATCTGAAGTGGTGCCTTGGTGTCTCTGCTCTGTTGATCACAATGTACGATCTCTCGAGTTTGCTGAATTATGCTTAATCACTGCAGTGCAAATGGTCTGGGAATTTGCATGTGTATAGCACATGAACAATCAATCAGTCATTATCAATCTATGTATATATGCACTCACCAGTCACTTTGTGGCTTAGGCCTTTGGAACTGCTTGTCACAAGAGTTATTTAAAAAGCCAACCACGTGGCTAAAATTCAATGACACAATAACAGACAGAAAGCATTAGGGACATGGAACATTATATTTATGCGGCATGCACTGTGACCATTTGGCTACTGAGGACCTCCTGTCCATACTTAGTTTCTAAGCTCAGGGCAGTAAAGTAGCTTGCAGTACTGCCTTTAAAGAATTGAAGGGAGGAGGGCATTGGATTTATAAGTGTGTTTAGAACAATGAATGTGATGACATTTTGTATTTAATCACCCCAAACAGCCAGTGGACCAGCTATATAGATGTTACCAGTAGCTAGCTTGAATGTAGCTCTGTGTGTTTGTGTTTTGGTTCAGGCTGATCTCAGATCTCATCAGAACTCGATTTTTTTCCTGTGATTTTCCCTTAATCTCTCTAGTCTTCCTATCCTCTCTGTAAGCAGACTAATAACCCCAGGATTTTTAGTTGAAACGTTTTCAGTTTATGCTAATGTCAGTTTGTGCTGCTTTTTACTTTGAGTTTGATCCGGATACCTAAAAATCTGAGCAAATATGAGCAAAACTATCTGAATGAAAAAATACCATAAAACAGTTACTATGTATTTATTTGTAAATTGTTTTACATTTGTTTCCATTTTTTGGTAACTGTTTGTTGATTTGACAGTGGATTTCTGAGCATTATAAATTACTCACAAATGATGCACATTTGGAAGTCTTGTATTTAATTCATGTGATGTAACATACATTTGTGACCATTATTCAGACGACACAGTAAAGAGCAGCTCTGAGAAGCAATGTTACTGTCTGTGTTGCTTAATCTTTTTTTGGCCTTTTGTTGGCTTTATTAGTCAGGTTAGCAAGAGGTAGACAGGAAAGTAGGGAGAAGAATGCAGGGGAAGACCTGCAGCAAAGGGCCATGAGGTGAAATCAACCCCAGGCCACTGTGTCAGGGACTATAGCCCCTGTTTATAGGTTGCCCGCTGAACCAGTTGAGCTGTCTGGGCACCCATGTTGCTTAATGTTTGATGCACATATGTTGGAAAGATGATAAGCAGTAATATGTCTGTTTTGGACTAGAAACAGTAACAGTAAAGGACAGGTTTTAAGTTTTTCATATTTATTTGGATATTCATGCAAAAATGTATTTTTTTTAAACTCTGTAATGGTTAAATAATATATGGAATCTAGACACTAGGGATTTTTCTCACACTTCACACCTGACCAATTTTGGGTCGGTGTCAGACTAACCAAGCAAAGCTATTTGAAATTACTGGAAATGTTAGTAATTTGACAGAAAGATAGAGGATGCAAAATATATATATATACATGTATATATATATATATATATATATATATATATATATATATATATATATATATATATATATATATATATATATATATATATATATATATATATATACATATATATATATATATATATATATAAAAAAAACTTTTGTCAAAAATTCTTTTACATTAACTTTAAAAAAAAAAATTGTATGTGTAAAGGAAAAGACATAATCTGGAGTTGATCCTTGAATGCTATGATTACATAGATGCCATGTACTTTTCATACCACACATCACAATTTTCCCAGGAGAACACTCTCTTAATGTGTTTGATCAATAAACTAAGGTATCAATGCAATTCAGGGTTTTTTTTTGTAAAGCCACAAGTTTTTTTAGTCAGTATTTGGTTTCGCAACTTCAAGGTTTTGGCTGTCACTGGTTCCACACTAGCTGTTGAACGTACAGTGCTGTGAAAAAATATTTGCCTCCTAATGTCTACTATTTTTGCATATTTATCACACTTAAAAGTTCTATATCATCAAACAAACATTTTGATTTATTTAACATTAGACAGAGACAGATAACCCACAAAACACAAAGTTTTTTAATGATGACTCATTGAAGATTTATTGACAACATATGCCACACTTGTGAAAAAGTTATTGCCCCTCTAAACCTAATCACTGGTTGAGCCACCGTTGGCAGCAACAACTGCAGTTAAATGTTTTCGATAGTTATCACATTGCTATGGAGGAATTTTGGACATTCTTCTCTGCAGAATAATTGTAAGTTGGCCACATTTGATGGTTTTCGAGCATGAACTGCTTTTTTAAGGTCTTGCCATAGCATCTCAATTGGACTTTGACTCGACCACTCCAAAACCTTGAATTTGTTCTTTTTGAGCCATTCAAAGGTGGACTTGCTTCTATGCTTTCGGTCATTGTCATACTGTGTACCCCATTTGCATTTAAGCTTTAGGTCATGAACTGATGAGTGGATATACTCCCTGGGAGGATTTTCTGATACAGAGTAGAAATCATGGGTCCATTAATTATGGCAAGTTGTCCAGGTCCTGTGGAAGAAAAGTAGCTCCAAACCATCACACTATCACCACCAGGTTTCACTGTTGGTATCATGTTCAATTGTCTCGAGACGCTTTACAGAACCCATATGCCTGACCCCCAGAGCAAGCCAAAAGGCGATAGTGGCAAGGAAAACACCCTTTTAACAGGGAAAAAAACCTCGAGCAGAACCCGGCTCTAATGTGGGGGGACCCATCTGCCTGCTGGCCGGGCGGGTTGAGAGGGACAGAAGAGGTAGAGAGGTAGAGATAGAGGTAGAGGGGAAGAGGTAGAGAGGAAGAGGTAGAGGGGTAGAGATAGAGGGACAGAGGTAGCGAGGAAGAGGTACAGGGATAGAGGTAGAGGTAGAGATAGAGAGGTGGGGGGGGAACACAAGGACCATAAAACACACAGTATAATACATGCATGATAAGACAGATGATACATGCAAAGTACAACTAACATGGAAACTAATTATAGTTTACTGCTATGGTGTACATCTCTGGCATTAAATATACTACATATATAGCTGGTGGTAAATTCAAGAATATGTAAATGAGCAAATCAAATATAGTAAGGGCAATGCAGAGTAGATCGGTGGAAATGGGCAGCTGGAGGTGGGAGAACAACCACACATCTGAAGCATCCAGCTCTGGGACCAGGGACACTCGGAGAAAGGACACAGAAAGAAACAGAGTGAGTGTAATGCAACAATGGTATATATAGTAAATACATAGGTAGTTAGAGAAGGGCTCAGTGCATCCAGAGAGGTCCCCCAGCAGCCTAGGCCTATAGCAGCATAACTAGGGACAAACTAAAGGGACGTCAAGCGGGGAAGTCAGTTGTGCAAATGAAAACACCAGCTCACCCCGTCAGGGTCCCCCAGTCAGCCCTAACTATAAGCTTTGTCAAAAAGGAAGGTTTTAAGCCTGGTCTTAAAAATAGAGAGGGTGTCTGCCTCCCGAACCCAAACTGGGAGCTGGTTCCACAGGAGAGGCGCCTGATAACTGAAGGCTCTGCCTCCCATTCTACTTTTAGAGATTCTAGGAACAAGTAAACCTGCAGTCTGAGAGCGACGAGTTCTTCTTGTGGAATGCATTATTAGCTTTACACCAGATGTAACAGGACCCTTGTCTTCCAAAAAGTTCCACCTTTGACTCATCAGTCCACAGGATGTTATTCCAGAGGTCTTGGGGCTCATCCAGAATATTTTTTTTGCAAACGGCAGACAAGCCTTTATGGTCTTTTAGTTCAGTAATGGTTTCCTTGCAACCAGAGCTGGGTAGTAACGAGTCACATTTACTTCAGTAACTTTTAGGGGAAAAAAGTACTTCTGAGAGTAGTTTTACTCTGCCATACTTTTTACTTTTACTTGAGTAGATCTGTGAAGAAGAAACGTTACTCTTACTCCATTACACTGGGCCACACTCGACTCATTACTTTTTTATTTACCACATTAGATATGCTTTATTTAGCCGGAGAGATGCCTCCAGTGGATCTACCACATGACTGTGTTTCACCAATCAGATGAAGCAACAATCATGTGACTGTGTTTCACGAGACGTCGCCCTGCAGTCACAGGACCACATACGAACTGTGGCGGCATAGCGGCACAAACTCTACACAAGTAGCAGACAGGAAATGAAAAAAATGGGGGCGTTTTCGAGACGTTAGATCTTGCTTCAGAGTCCGACAACATTAGCATAGCATTAGCATGGATATCTCTGTCTTCAGCTTTTGTCTTCTAGCAAAAGCCGAAGACGGCTACTAACATGGGCTTAGTGAAGCAGGACGTTAGGTTGGTAAATCAGATACAGCGGGGGCAGGGGCACAACCACCGAATATTTGGATATTTGGGTCCAGCCATACAGTCTATGGGTCCAGCCCCAGTTGTATTGTTATTTGCTATCTACTGAGCCTTTTACATTTGGAGGGAAGTGAAAGACAGTATCTTGTCACTGGAAGTAGTTTGCACTGTTCAAACATAAAAACGTTACCTTACTACAGGTATTTGTTTCAAAAGCTTTATGTTGTGAAAAACAGAGATTTGGAAATTTGTGTTTCTTGTGCCTTAACTTGTCATTTTGTAAAGATGTTATTTATGTTTGCTATTTTTTATTTTATTATTTGGAAATACCAGAATTTGCACATTATTTTACATTTTTGTCTGTCTGATCACATCATTTAAAAAAAAAAAAATCAGGCCATTACAGTCAAACAGTTACTTGAGTTAGTCTTTTCACCAAATACTTTTTTTACTTTTTTACTCTTGAGTGATTTTTTTGGATGACTGCTTTTTACTTCTACTTGAGTGATATTACTTTGAAGTAACGTTACTCTTACTTGAGTCCAATTTTGGATGCTCTACTAGGGCTGGGCGATATGGCCTAAAAAAAATCTATGATTTTTTCACAAAAAATCCCGATTCATGATTTATCCGATTTTTTTTTTTTTACTCCCTACTTAATCTCTGCACGCCGGAGTCCAGTCTACTTCATGCAAATGAGCTGCAGCCCTCTCCGGGTAAACACACCGGACCGCAGCTGGAAACGCGCCGCATGTGGCATGCTGGTCCGGTTGCGGTGCGTTTCCCGCTGGGATCCGGTGTGTTTAGTCGGAGAGGGCTGCAGCTCATTTGCATAAAGTAGACTGACTTCGACTTTATGCAAATTAGACGTGGCGTGCGGAGATTCCTCGCATCATGAAACTCCTCAAACTTCTAAACTAGGTGTCGGTGACCTAAAACGAGGACAGATTCAGCTGCTGCAGATTATTTCTCGCCTCAAACGCTTTGAGAAATACTTTTCACTGACGTGTTTTTTGAAATAAAAAGGAAAATTTGCGGCCGAGCCGCTCTGTTTATCCGACTTGTCTGCGGACTGTCCAGCTGAAAGCTCGGTCATGTGACCACGTAGCAGCCTGCTGTTGCTCAGCGCTGTCATGTGACCATGTTGTGGTCCGCTAGTGACCGCCCGCCGTCCGTGCAATTTTCTGATGTAGTGCGTTGCCGTGCGGGAAAATCGCATCTAGTGGACACGCGCCTTTAGATCTGCACCGCTCGCCGCCATGTTGTTTGTGTATCAAGCACGGCGGGGAGGGGGCCGTGCACTTTGAACTACGGGAGCCCAGCAGGCAGGCGTTGGTGGTGGATGTTGATGAGAAAATCGAGTTTCATTAAAACAAATCGTCATTAAATACAAAGTCGAATTATTCGATAAAATCGATTTATCGCCCAGCCCTACACTCTGCCTACCTCTGCTTGCAACTCTCCCATGGATGCCATTCTTGCCCAGTGTTTTACTTAGAGTGGAATCATGTAGACTGACCTTAATTGAGGCAGGTGAGGCTTGCAGTCCTTTTGATTTTTATCTGGGTTCTTTTCTGACCTCCTAGATAAGATATCGACACACTTGACAAAAAGTTTGGTGGGCTGGCCACTCCTGGGAAGGTTCACCACTCTTCAATTTTTTTTCAGTTTGTGAATAATAGCTCTGACTGTGGTTCCCTGGACTCCCAGAGCCTCAGCAATGACCTTGTCACCCTTTCCACACTGATAAATGTCAATGACTGTGTTTCACATCTGTTCTTGAATCTCTTTAGACGGTGGCATCATGTGCTGCTTTGTAAGGCCCTTTAGCTACTTCACAATGCTAGACAAGTTCTATTTAAGTGTTACTTAGATTCAATAAGCCTGGTAGTATTCACACTGGGATGCAGCTGTTGAAAATAAACCAAATTGCAAAATAAATTTGCTAATTTATTAGATTGGTAGCTAAGGGGCCAATTACTTTTTCACATAGGGCAAGGTGAGGCTGGACAGAATTTTTCTTTCAATAAATAAAATCATCGTTTAAAAATGGCATTTTGTGTTTTCTTGGATTACCTTTGTCTTAAAAGTAAAATTAGTTTGATTATCTGAAACATTTAAGTGAGACAAATGTGCAAAAATTTAAGATATCTGTATCTGCAAATACTTACACAGTGCTATATACACCTTTCAGGCATGCACTCTCTTAGGTAACTGTAAATTACTCAGATTTGGAGAAAGGGTCCATCAGGATACAGCAGCAGGTCATTCTGTGTACTATTCTTCACTTCAGACAGGTGAACTGTTACACAGAGTTACAGATTATCAGTGGAAGTTTATTATTTTGTTACATCTCTGCCGTCCTCATGTTGAATCCTGAGCTTTCAATTTAAGAAATCTGAACTAAACTGGGCTGTTAGTTATTTGGACTTTTTGACTGGCTGCTATTAGTTTAGTTTTAGTCTGTTAATACAGTATTATGTATTATTATGTATTTTACATCATTAAGTGTATTGACTAGACTCGAGTAAATTACAAAGCCTGCGTGTGTAGTAGGTATGTTGAATGCAGCCATGAGGAACATGAATGGAAAAGGGACCTATGTCTGAAAGTCACCGAATTACAGAATGCTGTCACTTAAACTGATTGATAGACCCAGCAATGTTTCATGTGCCATGTCTGACAGGGGCTAACGTGAAATATTTTGCAGCAGAGAATACAGATATTTTGTTGGGGACCAAAATCTCAACTATTATGACAGTGAGTGTGAACTAAATCATGTAGAAATAAATTCCCATCGAAATATATAAATATATTACTGTTTGCTGGATGTGTTAATAAGCAACTGGTTGCAAACATAATCACAATAATAAATATGTTTTAATTCCACTATCTTGAAAGGCTGACTCTTGATGGGAAATTTACAAGCTTTGCAGTTTTTCTTAACAGATGGCATTTCTTGAAACTCTCCCCTTTATAGTCCAAACACTAAACCCAATTTTCTGCTGCATTCAGGCCATTTGGGTTCTCAGGAATTTAAGGAGGTGTTTTCTGTCAGCTAAAAACATGCAGCTGAGAGCACTTTGGAGGCTTTTATGTTATTTAAGATGACATGTTTGGTTGCTGGATACAAGTATAGGCAGAATACAATGTAGGAAGAAGTAGTGTGTTGCAAGTATTAATCTGCTGGCTGACTCTTGCTACTGGGTGAATTGAACTACTTGATATTTTTCATAGTCACAATGAGGCAAATGGATGCTCAGCAGTCCAGCAGTATTACATTTTTCCTCTATTGTTTTTCAGTCATTGTTCAGAACTTAATACAGTACGTAATGGTTGGATAGTATGGTATGGTATTTGTCCTGCCCTTCTTCTATTGTGATCAGATGGCTAAGTAAAAAGTGACATTGGTGAGTGAAGTGTTTTAATCAAAGTTGAACATTTCCTAGCTCCAGAAAAAAAACAGCAAGTGCACAGAATTCAGAGAATAGATGTGGAATGAACGATCAATACATGGCTCTCCCATTGCAAGCAATTGAAAAGATCTGCTGATCTCAAAGCCCTGTAGAGAGAGTATTAGTGTCAACCCTCTCTCACCAGTGCTGCTTATACCTTACAAGATGGCAGTTATTTTGAGTTTTTTTGTTAACCTTTTGGCAATCCCATGCTGTTAGTGTTGAGTGAGGAGTAGCTTAGAGGAGCGGTTGGGCCTGGTGCTGGTGGGGTGGGTGGGGTCTCAGTGGCGCTGCGGGGTGGGCGCCCTGCATCCTGGACGTGCGGGGTGGGCGTGGGGGCTCGTGGATCCTTGCTTCCTGGTGGTGCGGCCTGGTCCCCCCTCCGGTGCAGGGTGCTGCGTGCGGCTGGCCCGTGGTGGGGCTATGGCGTCTGCCGGGGCGCTACTCTGGCGCTGCGGCTTCCGGGGGTTGTACTATAGTTCATCCATCCATCCATCCATCCATCCATTATCTATACACCGCTTAATCCTCACTAGGGTCGCGGGGGGGGGGGCTGGAGCCTATCCCAGCTGACTCGGGCGAAGGCAGGGGACACCCTAGACAGGTCGCTAGTCTGTCGCAGGGCCACATACAGAGACAAACAAGCAGTCTCACATTCACACCTACGGGCAATTTAGAATCATCAATTAACCTCTGCATATTTTTGGACTGTGGGAGGAAGCCGGAGTACCCGGAGAAAACCCACGCATGCACAGGGAGAACATGCAAACTCCATGCAGAAAGATCCCGGGAAAGCCGGGACACGAACCAGGGATCTTCTAGCTGCAAGGTGAAAGTGCTAACCACTACACCACTGTGCAGCCCTTACTATAGTTCAATCAAACAAAAAATTAAAGCTATTTGCCACTGCCAGAGCATTAACTTTTTATCTAGTTTGTCAAAGAAAAACTAATTAGAATTAGAGTGAAGTGGTTGAGCACAAAAATAAAGTACACAGCTTGGATTTACTGTGCAGGGGGCTTTTCAGTCTGTGTAGTCTATGTTTGTACTGGATTTCCTTCTCAATTAAAAAAAACCAAAACAAAAACACACTTTCAGTAACGCAGGTTGAGAAAGTACACAATGACAAACTTAAGTGCATTTATCCATTCCTTTGGCTTTACATTTTCTTACTCTTTTGTACCAAGGCAGTTGCTCAGACACACAAAGTAATTTACATTTTCAGATGATAAAGAAACTCTCTTCTTCTGTACAATATAACCAGCAAGGGAAAACAACCTTGCACAGGGTATGGATGTTGCAGGTGTGGCCAAGTACTTCTGTGCAATGGAGGCCGGCTTGCTGTGTGAGCCTGCATGTTTGGACCACCACTCTAACGGACAGTCCTCTGTAGTGATGGGGGGCTCTGCTCTGTATCGACGCACAGTGTTCTCAACTGAGTCTTCCTCCTTTTCAGAATCAGACTCTGATGAAGCAGCCAGTAGAGCTAACTTTTTCTTTGGTGGCTCAAATGTTGTTGCTTCCACGGGTTTCTCTGCAGCAATGTGTCTCCAGGTCTGTTCTGAATGTAGACTTGAATTTGACCACATAGGTAGGGTCATCATCTGAGTTCTCCATCGCCCCGAGAGATGGCAAAAAGCTGGCAGAACCACAGAGCACGAAACATACTTTTCTCCTCCCAGAAGTTCAGTAACATACCTGCAACAGAAAAAAAAATCTAACCGATTTCAGTCAAAATGTATTGCATTCATTTACTTATGTACACACATAATGTCCTCTACATATTCATGCTATACGTACACACACACACACACACACACACACACACACACACACACACACACACACACACACACACACACACACACACACACACACACACACTCTCTCTCTCACACACACACACACACACACCTACACACACCTACACACACACACACACACACACACACACACACACACACACACACACACACACACACACACACACACACACACACACAATTTCTCTCTCACACACACTCAGACAGGACAGTGAGAAATATATGATGTAAAATATACCTGCAGGGTTCCAGCAGCGTTTCCAGCTTCTGCAGTTTGTCCATTTCAGCTGTAGTTGGCATGGTAATCTTGGTGTTGTGAGTGGTGAGCACATCCCTCAGTGGCTGTTCATTTCTGCAGACGCTTTTTTGTCATGTCCAGAGTCGAATTCCATCAGGTTGGAATGTCTTGTTTTAGGGACTCCTTCATTTGTCAGTGTTCAATCTGTTGTTGCTGTAATTCTGCAGCACTTGCTGGACTTTGTTTAAAGTGTCTCACAACTTCTGCATTTGGCCAGAACATTGTCAAACACACTGTTCTGCAGAGATACTGTGACAGAACGCTGGAGACTGCGCGCAAGGCAGGGACGTGTTCAAAAGGCTGACGTCTTGCAGCAACGATAATATTTCTTGCACTATCTGTGCTAAGTGTGCTGACCTTATTTAAAACGTTCCACTGCTGTGCAACATCAATAAAATGCTCTGCGCATGTTTCAGCAAAATGTCTGTTCACTGTTTTCATTACCGTCAGAGCATGTGAATGCAGCTCCCACTATTCATCAATGTAATGCGCTGTACCTCCGAGGTAATTATGGTTACCCAGCGATGTCCAGTAGTCTCCAGTGAGAGCAACAGTCGGAGCACGTTGTAACGCTGTCGCCTTTGTAGTTTTCTCATTTTCCTACAGCTCCTGTATTCTTCTTGTTATTGTGCATCTTGAGGGAGGCTCATACGTGCCGTCATTAGTTGCAATACGAAGAATGTCCTTCAGACCGACATCTTCCACGACACTAATCGGCCTGCAATTTGTTGCAATCACTTCGCCATGGCATTTGTGAGCTGCTCTTGCTTTTTATTTTTATCCACACTTCTACCACATACTGCATCCAACGCAGTTTGCCGAAGCCTCCCTCCACTGCTTGCTTGGGCCGGTGATTCGCTGGTATGACCGGCGTGCATCACTTTTAAGTGACACTTCAGACTTGAAGTACTCCGGTGATAAGAAAATTCAGCCTTGCAGTGGTTACAGATAACTTTAGTTCTATCAACTCCACCTTATGGAAGAGATTTAAACTGAAAATGTCCATGTAGGAGTTCTGTACGTTCCCGCTAGTTCTTTTCTGTTCCGGTTTGTGTCCACCCCAAATGCTCTCATTGGTTGAGGTGCATGCTGACGCCCATCCCAAGCCAGAACTGATCAACATAACACCTATGTATGTGTATTCAGAGCCAGTGAGCAACAAACTTTCAAAATAACAAGAATAAAAAAAACCAACAAAAAAACGTTAACGCGCGATAAAATAGTTGGCGTCGTTAATGAAGTCTGAATATATGGAATGAAAGTCTGACTATAGATGGTCTTAAGGCTAATTGCGAGGCAGAGGTCAGCTGTTGCCTGGATATCCGGGATCACGCCACTGGTGGGACACAATTGTACTGGAGATCAGCTGAAGGCTGCTGTTTTGTCCAAACTGTCATGAGACATTGACATTTTTATTGTGATATACCCACCACTGTTGTTAGCTTTTGTTTCAATAAATTGTTTGATATGAGGAAATCGCTATTGCATGTTTCTACTTAAATGCCCTACTTTCATGACGTAATATCACTAAAGCATGAACTTTTTATATTTTCCATAAATTTCACCCAAAAGTTGAATAACTGTTTGTGAGCAGTGTATGTATACACGTCATGTAAGCACACTTCAATAATATATCTGCTGCAGTAGTGCAGTTTATCTATCTAGCTTGATGTAGTATGTTCAAAAGCACAACTAATTATCTGTCAAAATGTGTGTACATAGAAGTGTGCACTGACCACTGAATAAAGTCTCTGTAAATTATAGACAAAACACGTATCTCATCACAAATTTGTGTTTATTCACCCAAAGTGCACGAGTAAAAATACAAAACAGGTGAAGTTAAATAACTAAAAAGTAAAAGAATTTACAAAAAGTAGGACTTTTTTTTCCATATATATATATATATATATATATATATATATATATATATATATGGATATATATATATATATATATATATATATATATATATATATATATATATATATATATATATATATATATATATATATATATATAGGGCTGCACAGTGGCGTAGTGGTTAGCACTTTCGCCTTGCAGCGAGAAGATCCCTGGTTCGCATCCCGGCTTTCCCGGGATCTTTCTGCATGGAGTTTGCAAGTTTGCATGTTCTCCCTGTGCATGCGTGGGTTTTCTCCGGGTACTCCGGCTTCCTCCCACAGTCCAAAAATATGCTGAGGTTAATTGACTATTCTAAATTGCCCGTAGGTGTGAATGTGTGAGTGCTTGTTTGTCCCTATATGTAGCCCTGCAACAGACTGGCGACCTGTCTAGGGTGTCCCCTGCCTTCGTCCGAGTCAGCTGGGATAGGCTCCAGTTCCCCCCTCCCCGCGACCCTAGTGAGGATTAAGCGGTGTATAGATAATGGATGGATGGATATATATATTTATATATATGTACATATAATGTTGTCCTTAAATCAGCAATCCCCTGGATAGGTTTCTTTACCAGGGGAACCTGCAGCATTTGGTTCTCCATCAGGGTTATTTGTTCGTCCAGCAAGCTGATGACCTCCCCTCAGATTCTCTGGACAGCCCTAGTATCCGGTGGTCCTTGCCAAGGTTGACAGGATCTGCTGGAGTGGCGTTCACTCCTTGCTATTGATACTGGACTTTGCCTGGGGTCATATTTTCCCAGAGATTCTCCTAGCAATCTGTTCATTGGTGTCCTAACCTTCCACACCTCCAGCATTTTTATCAGTCACAATGGTTCTAGGGGTGGTGGATAGCCAAAGGACCAGCCTCCCCTTGCAAGACCCCCAACGTCTCTCCTGGTCGGCAGAGCCCAATACCCAGTGGGGTTTTACCTTTTTGCTCTTGATGTGAAGCTTATTTTTAATAACTATTGATGACTTATTGGTTTGTAGAGGATTTAACTGTGCAAGCATCTGCTTGTACTTCTTCTAGCAAAGCCCTTTCACTTTCCTCTGTTAAACACGTCTTCTATTACTTTTGGTTTAACAATTCTTCATGAAACAAGTAAGGATTGAATTGGTGATGAATTGGTGATGAATGAGGCATGTTGTTCACATGTAAGCAGACACTCCCTCATGCCCTATGGCTACCCTAATGGCAAGGTAAAAAAGGAGATAACTGTTAGCTGGCTGGTCATTTGTTCTCTTCATTCTTTGTCTTTCTCTTCTTTTCTTCAGTAGAACATTCAAGCTGTTCACAAATGGCCCACACAAATCATCATTATTATACCTTGCGTGTGCCACTAAGGTCCTAGATGAACCAGCTACTGTGACCCACAGACATTTTTTTTTATGTTCAAGATCTCTCTCTTCTTCCCTCAGCCTGTGAGTGTGCGTGTGGAAGTGAATGATGCTCGAACAGGTGGAGCTCTCTCACTGGTGTACGTAATGGAACAGAAGCTCCAAGATTGGACCAGTAAAATAAAGCAGGCTCTTTAAACTGGAACAAACATCCTTCTTCCCTCTCCTGTCTTCCAGTATCAACAGACGTCAGCATACTAGTGTGTCAATGTTTGTGAATTTTGGATGTGAGTAGCCAGGGTCAAATCGACACTGTGATCTTTGTGTCATTAGACAAATATTTTTTTGATTAGAGAGAATTGTTCTATTTAGTCTCTTTATTATGAACAACTGTAAGTAGCATCTGTACATATGAGCACTTCAAGTCCTTCTACACCTGAGCATGTAAGCAACAGTGTCGGAGTGAGGAACCCTTTTTTATGATTTTCTCAATTTTCTCATGTTTTTTGGTTTTGGCCACTGCTTAATCTCTCAATAGAATAAAGCCTGCTTTGAACAGTGATTTGTACTGTCTATTTGGCCTTCCTTGAGAGTGGGAAGAATGGCCAGGGGCAAGACTTGGCAAGTAACACAGTAGAATCATGGTGATCAGAAATTTTCTAGGCACAGTCGAAATAAACGTGAGCATGGAGATTGGTCAATAGGTATTCTGATGAGAGAGCTTAGGGGTTAGCACAACTTGGTTCATGAGCTTAGTTACTTGTGTAGGGAAAATGTTTGCCCAAATGGATTTTGAATACTTGCGCAGAATTATTACGCTAACTGACATTCGACCAGTGAAATAGGTAAAGAAAGGTAAAGACCATTTAGCATTTAGCAAGTAGAGTTACACAGAAAGATCCAAAGACCCTCTCCTAAAGCTGTAAATTTGATAAGACACCATTTCAGAAGACAGCTAACCCAAAATTCACCTCCAAATGGAACATCTGCTGATCGGATGTTTACTAATGAAGGACCACTACCAGCTCTCTGGGAGACAACGGGATGCCTCCTACCTTCACCAGAATCTGATAAGGGTCATAAAGTGTCAACTGTGAGGAAAATCATACCTCTGTAGAAGAGGATTGGCATTCTGACCTTCTGATCTCCCTCCCTATCACACAGAAATTGCTACACTGGAATGCATTAAACAGCTTATATCAGAACATTAAGGAAATGCAGCATCACCAGAGTGATGATCTGGACTCAGTCTCTGATACCAGGTTGATCAGGACCAGTATAGAAGAAGAACACATCAAATCTGAAGTGTTTCTGGAGAAGCACAAATGAGACACCAACACCCCCCTTCTCTCGGTCATGGACCACAGCCATAAAAGACACAGACTTTATTTACTCTAAGCACATATACTGCATATGTCTTATTTTCCTTATTATTGAATGTATATGCTTGTCCATCCATCCATCCATTATCTATACACCGCTTAATCCTCACTAGGGTCGCGGGGGGTGCTGGAGCCTATCCCAGCTGACTCGGGCGAAGGCAGGGGACACCCTAGACAGGTCGCCAGTCTGTCGCAGGGCCACACACAAAGACAAACAAGCACTCACACACTCACACCTACGGGCAATTTAGAATAGTCAATTAACCTCAGCATATTTTTGGACTGTGGGAGGAAGCCGGAGTACCCGGAGAAAACCCACGCATGCACAGGGAGAACATGCAACCTCCATGCAGAAAGATCCCGGGAAAGCCGGGACGCGAACCAGGGATCTTCTCGCTGCAAGGCGAAAGTGCTAACCACTACGCCACTGTGCAGCCCTGTATATGCTTGTGTTTGAGCTATGTTATAAATTTGCTTCCATGTAGCCTGAAGTCTACAATCTGTAAGTTTATTCTTGTTTACACCTTTTATGTCATGGTTTGCGGGAAATGTGAACCCAAAATGAGTGCTACACAGAGCAGGCGGCAGGCAGGGCGACAACTAAAACAGGTCTTTATTCATGAATCTTATGCAAAGTAACTACTATGCTAACTATGGCCAGAACTCACAATGTTGAGGGAGGGGGGGAGTCAGGCTCCAGGAGAGCGACAGTCCGGGGCTCACGCCGGCCAATCGGGATAGTCAATGGGGGGGGGGGGGGGGGGGGTGGGGTTCCACGCCCTCTCTCAACTAGGGTGGCAGGGGTTCACGTCCTTCCACTAAGGATGGTGGGGGGAAGCAGGCTGCTCCAGTGGCTCAGCGCTGCGGCGGCATCTCTTCGGCTGGAGACAAGGCAGTATGGTCCCACGTCCCCTGCCGTGTGAAGCCGGTCTTTATAGCAGCAGATGGAATGAGCTACATGTGTAAGGCTCTCGCAGCTGCACCTAATCCACTAATCAGCAGCTGCAGAGAGCCTCACAGACGGCGACACACCAACGGGGGAACAGACGACCAGAAGGGGGCGGGGCTGGGCTAGGCCCGTGACATTTTATTATTATCTCCGGAACCATATCAGATAAACATTTTGTGTTTGGTGTCTTTCTAATCACTTATTTGTTGTTATTTCAGATCTGTGATCATTGTAAATGTTGAGCAATTGGATTTGTACATTTAAGAAATTAAGTAAGAGTAAGTTCTAAAGGTATCAGGCCTCTAACCTCTCCTGGACAGTGATGTTCTACACCGCTCCTTGGGAGGAACATATCCATGATTGGTTAGATGCTGATTTGAATTTGGCTCTAAAACTTTCTATATAGAGGAACGTCACTGAAATGCAACGGGGCTTTATGAAGAACACTGGGCTTTTAGAAAATTCCACTTGGGTTTGTAAGAAGTGGCTTGTAACAATGGGCTCTTAGAAAAATGGGCGCTTGGAAGAATGCAGCTGGGCTTAAGAATTGGCCCCCTGCCACAGCAGTGCAAATATTTTTTTAATAACTATGAGCTTTGACTCCTAGTGTTTTTTCTTTGGCACATTTTTGAATGCAAACTACTGCCTCCTTGTCTTTGCATTCCTGAACCAACTCATCCAGCAAATCATCACAGCTCCACATCCTGCAGCGGCCTCCCTCTCACTACTACAAATGTTATGCAAGTATCATTTTCTTTCTGCTAAACGGGCAAATTTACCTTTCACAATTGGTTTTCCAATTTTCAAAGTCATTCTAAATTCATCACCTTTCTACCAATTGCTTCCAGTGACGATCATAGTTCACTAGTTTATCTGCATTTATTCATTCATTTATTCACTGTCTGTTGCTATTCATTGTTTGTTCGTAGTATTAGTTAACAAATGTTAGTATATAATTATCGGTTCTACCATGTATTTCTTTGTTTAGGGAACTGGAGGTCAATGAAATCAGAGTTTACAACTTTCATAGAGACTGATCAGTTTTCTTTTCATCAATGAACAAGAAATCGAAGAAAACAAGGGTGGTCTAATAATTTTTTCCATGACTATATTTACTGGAATACTTTTTATAGAAGTTTCTAGCTCTGTTTTTTTTTTTTTTAATTGATGATTGGATAAAATAAAACACTGGATGATGTTAAAGAAGCTGAACCTCTTTATGACAGCTGTAGGGAGATAGATGCTCAAATTGGGTTTGAATGCTTATGCAGAATTATTACACAATCTAACAGCTATTCAACCAGAGAAATATTTAGATCAGATTAATATAATAATGCAGCATATGAAGCACCTCTTGTTACTGTCAATAAGAGCTTCGGGAATGATCGAGGAAATTATTTAAGCTGAAAGTTATTCATGAAAACTTGGTAGTTGGAATCTATACAAGTTAGGAACCAAAATGTTAAACTGACAACACAATCACGACTATGACACAATAACATACATTAAGACAAACAACAACACAAAACAAACAATGTGGTGAATGTGAGTGAGGGAGAAAGGAAGGACAAGAAAATAATATTACAATGTAGTATTCAGATCAATATTAGGGTGTAATATGACGTTTTCAGAAGGGATTAATTGATGACACCTGAAAGCAGTCGTTAATTTGATAGTAGGCCAATTTGGAGACTTATAGGAATTTACATTTGGCAATGAAAGAGAACTGAGAAAGTTGCACCAAGTTTCAGTGTCTCAAAGCTAATTGTGTTCATGTGATGCTGCGATGGTGCTTCTCTTAATGAATGGTCCATTCAGCCTGTGGATTGGAGTCGGAACAGCGGTGGACAGAGTGGTGCCTCTGTGGAATCTCTAATGCCCAAGAGTGCTTTTAGGGTTTGCATTGCTTGGTTCATGTGGTCAGATTTTTCTGTGATGGCTAACAGTGTTTTAAAATCCTTCTGCAGAACACAGAGTCAGTTTCAGTTTTAAAAGGTTTATTGGTGGTTCATATGGTTATACCTTTCTCTTTGATGTACTGTATTGTAATGTTTTATCCTGTCGGCTTGAAGTTGAGGCATGGTATTTATTGTTTGTTTTCTCCAGGTATTTCCATACTATCTACCTGGGCATTCGGAGTCGTCAGAGTGCTGAGACAGAGCGTTGGCGTTACTACTGGAGAATGGTATATCAGTTTGCAGATGTGAGCATGTTGCATCTATTGGCCACCTTTCTGGAGAGCGCTCCACAACTGGTGCTGCAACTGTGCATCATCATACAGACACACAAGCTTCAGGCTGTGCAAGGTAACACACAGAAAAACTACTGCTACAATTGTGTAATCAATGTGATGCCATAAAGTTTATAATTTAGTATCAGTCATTTTTCTTTCTTGTCTAACATTTTGCCAATTTAAGCCAGTGATACAACGAAGCAATTCATTTTTTTTTTTCTATTCTGATGGAAAGATTTGACTATATATTTTCAAAGTGATGTGTGTATGTAATTATCAGATCCTTTTTCCTGTAAGAAGACAATGTAGTATACAGTAGTCTGTTGCTACTATTGCAAGCAATGGCTCTCTCAATCTACTGAACTTGTGGTCCACTGTAAAGATCAATTCAAAGCCATCTTTCAATAGCAGGAAAAGCATATGTGTCACTAATAACATTGAAGAGTGAGTGGGCTGGCCATCTCACTGTCAGTAACCCTGAAGCAGCTGGAATTAAGAAGTACTTGAAATGTCAAAATGGTCTGTCAGACTGATAGGGGAATTTTTTCCATTATGCTACTACAGCTTAATTTCTGACCAGCAGCAAATAGTTCTCAAGCTTACCAGCTGATGGAAATCCTTTACATGGCATACTGTTGATAGATGTCCCTAAAATAAAGCATATGGTTGTGACGAAATATGAGTGTTTCTGTAATCCTTGAGCCAAGTGTCTTTTGCAGGTATGACAGCAGCAGCCTCTCTCGTCTCTCTGGCCTGGGCTTTGGCCTCTTACCAGAAGGCACTGCGAGAATCTCGGGATGACAAGAAGCCCATCAGCTACCTGGCTGTCATAATTCAGTTCTGCTGGCACTTCTTCACCATAGCAGCCAGAGTCATCACTTTTGCGCTGTTTGCCTCTGTGTTCCAACTCTATTTTGGCATCTTTATTGTTCTGCACTGGTGCATCATGACCTTCTGGATTGTCCACTGCGAGACAGACTTCTGTATCAGCAAGTGGGAGGAGATTGTGTTTGACATGGTGGTAGGCATAATCTACATCTTTTCCTGGTTCAACGTCAAAGAGGGACGAACAAGGTAAAGATACTGAGTTCCAATCAGTATGACTTTTACGTAAAGATAAACAGTTTAGCTTCAGTGACTTCATTTTAGAATCCTTTCTTCAATTAACCCACTGATCCGCATTCATTTTTTCTGCTCTTGTTTTATATATATATATATATATATATATATATATATATATATATATATATATATATATATATATATATATATATATATATGTATAGAACCATAGAACCATAGAAGAATTCTAAACATGTAAACATGGGAAGGGGCTAGTCCCCGATGCAGCGGCCTGGGTTCGATTCCCGCTCACGGCCCTTTACTGCATGTCCTCCCCCCACTCTTCTCCCTACTTTCCTGTCTGCCTCCACACTGTGCCTGTCTAATAAAGTAAAAAAAAACTTTAAAGAAGAATTAAAACCACAAATCAACAAGTACATCATGTTGTGCTTACAGGTGAAACATTTTTCTTCACTAATAGTAGGAAAAAATGTCACTGTTTGGGGTTTAAATTGTTAATGGATTCAGTCATTTTTCATTTCAAAGACACTTGGTCATCTGAAATTCATTCAGCTGCCAAATGTATGGCTCATCAAGACAAGCAAATCCCTAATGTGATAGAAAGGAAGTTGGGGCTTGAGGCTGCAATTTTTTACGTTATTAACCAGGAGCGTATGATGAAGCTGATGTGAAAAATAGTTTATTTTGGACTATAATTTTTAGGTTTAACTCTTATTATGGAAGCAACCATTTATATTTCATTTAATCAAAATATAGTCAAATATATATGAGTGAAAGAATGTAAAATACTTTTTTTTTTTTTTTTAAATCATCAATCCAATAAATACAATCTGAAATGACACACCCACAAAAAGCTGGCCTGTATAGTAGCTTAGTAGTAGTGCTTGGTCAAAAGGAATTGTTGGATGGTTGTTTTTGACCCTACTTTTGTGAACTGCCCAAAATGGCTTATGTCATACTGTGGTGTTCTGTAAATAAAGCTGAATCAAATGATGCAAAGTTAAAATGTACAGGGGGCACAGAGGAAGGAGAGATGTGCGCCACAGATACAACATCAGGTGAAAGGGACAAGTGGATGTAAACACAGCAGGACACTTGAGAGTTGACCTCCATTTTAAGAGAGTATCATACTCTCAGATATAGAAAATAAACTGTGACGTTTGACCAAAAGCAGAACACTGACGGTAGTGGTAGAATAGGGGATTTATTAAACAGTCTTTAAAAGGGAGCATAGATGGGTGTGGGCTGACCGGAGGTAATCGGCTGAAGGTGGCATGGTGTGCCTGAAGATAGTGAGTTGGCTGAACATGAGGAAGGTTGGACCACAGGTGATTGGAATTAGCTGCTGGCGGTGAAGCTCAAAGGAGAATCTAGACATGAGAACACAAGAGATGACTGGAGTTGCCAGTGAGAATCACTTGAGAAAAATATTCAGTTTGTCAGTGGAGGTGGCCAGAGAGTGGCTGTGCCAAAGTCACAGAACAGTTTGGCACCAGAGAGCAGGAGACCCAGGGTTTTATGTAGGTCTTGATAAGGTGAGATGTAGGTGTGTATAATCAGCCAGCTGCAGTGAGTCAAGTCACAATCCCAGCTACACACTGAAAGGGAATGATGTGAACAAAAACAGGAAGGAGTGGAGGGAGCAAGGAAAAACAAAAACAAAAACATGAACCATGACATAAATGTTCAAAAAAGTGCTTAGAAATCATAGGAAAAAGTAGCTACTTGTCAGACTTTGTCAGTTCAGACATATTTAAAAGAAATATGCTCATCCACTGTCTAACAATTTGTCCAGTGTTCACCTATTTGTTACTTGGGACCCAAAATTAATCTCTGTGAATTTTTTTTTTTGTTGAATTTAGAGAATTTCACATGAACATATTTTAACCCTCAATGAAATATCTTACCTATCAAGACATTTTATTGGTAAAATATCTCCAGAAGTATAACTCCCACCACTGTGAAATTTGGTGAGGATAGCAAAAAACTTGTTTCCAGCAGTTTCAAATGACTGAATGGCTCCAGCAGAGGATTTTTTTTAAATGACTGGTCCTTGGATGATGGATAAAAGTGCAAAATCTTAGAATGTGGGTGGTAATGGGGCCCCAAAAAGTCCCTGCAACTTTATAGATGTATCCATGGTTTCCACTGAAGATACAGTCTTTGGGTGACATTTCACCAACTTTTGAGATCTCCAGCATCAATAGAATTTACTGTCTGGCAAATAGGGCAAGTCAAGTCTTTTGCAATTTTGTCATACTAAAAAGGGGGTCTATATATTGTCATCATATGTGTAAAATTACAAGCTGCTTCCAAGTGAAATTTAATAACATATTCATCTTCTTCTGCTGAGTTGAAAGTGCCAATATATGAGCTTGAAATGAACACTCAACAGAGGAACTGATGATAATTCAACCTTAAGTCTTTTGTTTATTGAACATATTATGGCAAGGGCTATAACAACAATACAAGTGAAACATGATGTTGATGCTGTACCAAAAGCAGTAAAAGAATCCAATGCATCAGAGTCATCATTCCACACTGGATTAACATTTAATTTATTTACAGAAAGGAAATTCTCAGACAATTCGACTTCTCTGCTGGTCTTAATGTCTAATTTGCATTGTCTTCCTCTTACTGTAGTTGGCGCTGATGGAAGACAAAGCATGTACTATTGGCATCCAACAGATATCATCAGAGGCCACTTGAATGACTCAGCTGGCCCACTCAGGTGCATAAACATTACCTTCACATTGTCCTCATTGGCTAGGAAAAGAAGGAATGTGCCCTCTTATCCTAGCCAGTTGTGATTCCCAGCCATTACTAAAGTCAGACACATGAATTGTGACATTGTGTTCTGTCACCCAGCTCACCTCCAGCTACAATGACAGAAGGTGAAATGTAAATCCATGGAGAAATTACTCTTTTATATTGTAATACCCTGTTTCACTTGTATTGTTATTATAGCACTTACCATACTGTGCTTCAATATCCATAAGATTTATAAGTGGAATATTTTTTAATTAATATCAGATATATGTATTAGAACATCTGGTATGACAGAATAAGTCTTGTTAATTTTCAACATGAAGACAACATGTAAGCAATATATTTCCTCATGTCATGACAAAATATAGACCCTATGAACAGTTTTTTTTTCTCCTACAAATGAGTCCACACATTGACTTGCCATACTTGCCACACATTAAATAGACTGTATTTACAGCAGAAATACATTTATACACATATACACTACCAGGTCGGTTTCTGTGGCCACGATTCCACACCCATTTAAAAATTTTGCATTTTCTTGTAGTTTCAAGAAGCAGTAATTAAAAATTGACCTTTGATGGAGCCACTCCATTATTTGGGAGTGCTGGAAACAAGTTTGCCTGTGTTTGCATCCTTAAACAGTTTTACAGGTAAAACTTTTTTTTTTTATTTCCCGGGTCTGAAAACATATGAAATTTTTAAAATTCAGTCAAAACATCTTAGTTTTGAGAATGACATAGGAAGAGGAAAGGTGAATAGCAAATTCGGCATCTTTTATCTAGTGTTAAAAATCCCCTGGAATATCAAGAATGAAAGGGTACATCTTTGCCACCTGAACAGCACACTTGAAATGTTTAGTGGCACTTACTGATATTTGGACTTGCCTTGACTTGGCTCAAAAAAAAAAAAAAAAAAGAAAAAAAAGAAAAGATGGTCAGCAGTTGTGGAGGCATCAGTGTTGGACAGATGGACCAACCCACAGTTATATCAGTCACTATCAAAAGACAATATAAGCACTTCCAGCCACAAATTTACATAGTTTGATGATACTGTAGAACACTGCAAGTTATTTTTTTCTTTCTATTATATTTCATATCTTTTTGCAGGTGTCGGCTTTTCATCTATTACCTGGTGATCCTGGTGGAGAATGCTGCTCTCAGTGCGTTGTGGTATCTCTACCGATTACCTCATACCACTGACGCCTTTGCAGTGCCAGCCCTCTGTGTCATTTATAGCAGTTTCCTTACTGGTGTGGTTTTCATGCTAATGTACTATGCCTTTTTCCATCCCAATGGGCCCCGCTTTGGACGTTCACCAAGTGTCCAAGACCTCGACCTAGACCCCACTGCTCAGTTCTCCACACTACCATCTGAAGGGGCCACCAACTCACTTCGCTCCAACCGGGGTGCCATTACAACCCTGGAGCGTGACATGGGAAAGTATTCTGAGCGGGACGGCTGCATGCCAGTGTTTCAGGTCCGACCCACAGTGCCGTCTACACCATCGTCTCGTGCTCCACGCTTTGAAGAGACCGTCATTAAGATTGACCTTTGTAGGAACCGCTACCCTGCCTGGGAGCGTCACGTCCTTGACCGCAGTATACGCAAAGCAATCCTGGCCATAGACTGCTCCCTGACTCCTCCACGGCTGCAGTACAAAGATGATGCTCTGGTGCAAGAGCGGTTGGAATATGAGACCACACTATAGGTCTGCTCTGCTCTCAGGACCCATACATGGATGCAGCATCAGAGGGTTATCCTGATATCACATAAACAAAAACAGGGACTATGGCAATAAGAATTTATTACTAGCAACAATGTCACTCCTCAACTTACATTTCCCTTTTTCTTTTTTTATTACCCAACATTAGTGCCCACCCAGGAGCATTCAGGACTGTTGATAGTGACTGGAGGAGTGGTTTGGCACTAGTTTATTTTATGTCACAGATGTGTTTGGATTGTTTGTTGTGTTGTTGTTACTAGACAAGAAAATCCTGTCAAGGATACCAGAAAGGGATACCAGAAGAGGTATTTTGTCCATACCTGCCTGGTATGAACTAAATGCAGAAAAGTAGCAGAGTGCTTTGAGATTCTGCTCAAACCCAACAAGAGACTGATGCAGGATTAAGGATAAAATAAGATGTCCATGATTAGATATTTTACTTTACCCTAAATGACACCTGAATTACATATACATTGCTCCAATGTAATGTGGACAGGAAGTGATTCCTCATTCACAAACAGTAGAAACTTGAAATTGTTGTATCCGTATTAATGTGTTAGGATCCTACTGCTTGGAAGTACTGATGATGTGATCCCATACCAGCCACAACCGGGTATGTACTTCCATTACTTCCATCAATATCTCCATGCTAAAACTCATCACTCCCACTCTCATTGTGCCAAAAAGATTCCTTGGAAACTTCCTCTGGTTCTGATGAACAACTTAAGGATGACAGGTCCCAAAAGTTCTTCTCTGGCCTAAACCATTCATTCTCCTTGGATAATGCTTATCTACACCGTAGGTCAGGCAGAAAGTGGACTAAGAGGCCAAAGTAGCATCTATACGCATTCTGTCAGTCTATTGTGTTTGGATTAAATCTACCAAACCTGGCAGGATGGAAGAAAAGGGAGCAAGAAAAATGGAGTGGAAGTTGAACAGACACAAGCTCACAGTCCTACTCCCATAATGAAAAAGGTCAAAATCATACAATGCCAAGAAAAAAATCTTCCTGGCAGCTCAAGTCAGGTATGTGCAGTCCAGCCTCATAAACCTGACTGTGGAATGATAATGATCTTGGCTTGTCCATGGAGGAGAATCCAGAGCAAAGAGCAAAAAGGAGAGGAAATTGCCAGACAATGAATAGGTGGAGACAGGAGAGAAAGATGCAGGAAATGGAAATAAGTTGAGGATAAAGAAGAAAGAAAACACAGACAAGCAGCCATCTCAGCCAAACTAAATCAACCGCCAGGATGTGTACAGTGCTCTGATACAACATGCAGCATTTTTTTACTTTAGCAATTAAGTAGAAGGTACGGAAATCATTGTAATTCTGTTTCTTTTGTGGATAAATGTGTATGTATTGGCAATATGTTGTGTGTGTGTGTGTGCATGTGTGCATGAGTGTGGAGTGGTGTGTGGACAACAGAAGTAGCTCAGGAGGAAATGTGGGTGGATGCTTGAATATGCACTTTACTGTAATCAGTCAGTGAAGGTACATGTTGACACATCAACTTCTAGGAAGTTTTCCTGGTTTTGTTGTCCATCTGACCCAGTGACATCTTTTAACGTTTTAACACAACATTACAACCAAGCCACACAACACAAGTGTGTCACTATGAAAGTTGAGAGAGGATTTTCATACCACATAACATGGTTTGTCAAATTTGAAAAGATTCATGGGAATGGAAAAACAAACAAACAAACAAAAAACAGTATTATGCAGAGGTAGGTTTTGCCTTTCAAAAAAAGAATTAATGCACATGATGGGAGATAGAAACACCTTTTTAGAAAAAGTTACAACATAGCAAACACTGGCTGATATACACTACCAGTCAAAAGAATAAAACAGTGTGTCCAAACTTTTGACTGGTAGTGGAACTGATCTTGTTTTTTTTCACATCTTACATTGTCTTCTTCGTGGGAAGCATGAAACATGATCAATGCCAATAGACATAAAAGAAAAACTGCAATTGAAACTACTCCTAAAGAGCTCTCTCCATTTTTATTGTGTATAGATGGCCAAAGTTTTGTTTGTTTCTTCTTTGAGGAAGACATCTAGCTTCTCATTCACAACAGGGCACTGGAATAGTGCTCACACAGTTTTCTATTTATTACTTCTGCCCCTCAGAGGCAGAATGTTCAGATTTGACTCCAACCTGTCAACAGCAAATGACCCAAGCTAGAAGAGACAGTCAGATGTTTCAAGTGTGACATCTGATCAGGACAAGTTCAACCTGTTGTCTTGATCAGGCGTCACACTGTTTAGCCACAACATGTAAACTGCATGCCATCAAGCAGTTCTGACTCATTAAGACATGGACTCTTATGGCATTAGGCAAACTGTTAGCAGCAGATCTTTACAGTTCTGAAGTTGCAAGGTGGGGCCTCAATGAATCAGTCTTGCTTTTCTGGTAAACCCCCAAGGATTTTTATCAAACTGAGATCTGTGGAATTTTGAGGCCAAGTAAACATGTTAAACACCTTGTATTCTTCCCCAAACCATTTCTGAACAATTTCCTGCACATTGTTGCACTGTGCGGGTGCAATATCCTACGTAAAGAGACCACTACAAAGAAAAGGTGTACAGATACAAGGCTGGCTTGCCTTCCTCCCATAGTAATAATGCTTACAACTTTTTCCTAGGTAAATGGCACATAGACATCCGGCCATTCACATGGTGCAAAACAAATGGATTCCCCAGACCAGGTTACCGAGCAGATCACAAAGTCACAACTTGGCCAAAAGCCTTAACATCCCCAGTTATCTGTTTCAGAGAGACTGAGATGGCAGAAAGAATGGAGAGCTGTGCCATCTCCAGCAGCCCCACCCTCCCAGCACAAACAACTTGATTTCAGGGAATACCTGGAGACCAGAGGCCATGACATCCTCACACAGATGAGCTGTCAGCTAAATCCACCATATTCAGAGTCAAGGCAGTGCTATTCAGATGCTAACAGTGTGTCTGTTCCAGTTAGCTTTTGTAATTTGTGATGTCACAAGTGCATGTGTTTTATTTCTTTATTTCTATGAAGGATGGAAAGAGAAAATAAAAGCACAAAGCAAGTGAAGGTAATTTTACAGACACCTTTCCATCCTGCTCAACCAAACAAGCCCTGTGTTTGAATTCTAAATTATGTTTTGTTGTGTTACAGAAGAAAGCAGAACAGAATATTATATATGGTTCATAATAGAGCGGAAGCATAAGTCACTTTAAACTTTAACTTCATTTTTTACTTACTGCTTATTTATCATGTTTGTCACCACACAGCTGAGTGTGTGAATGTATGCTCTCATCAGAGGTGCATGCAGTGTTACTGTTCTGAGGATTTTTTAGAAGACAGTTTAAATAACAGCTGCTCCAGCAGTTTATTTTTATTTTATTTACCTTTTATGCAAATTTGAATTTTTGGTGTATTTAAAAAGGAGTTGCACTGATTTTACACATCAGTGTGTTTATAGGTGTTCGGATGTAACAGTGTTCATGTGAAAAAGTTGTAAACATAAGGTCTTTTGTGACTCCAGTGGAAATATCCTGAAGGGATGTCACTCGAGTCAATATTGGACTGATGACTAAAAGTTTGAAAAATAATTAAATCATGGATTTTGAAAGAGGAGATTTTTTTTGAGACTTCTGTAGCCTGCAGTTTGTCTCTGTTGCAGGCTCTTTTATCTATTGCGAACATAATATTTGTAAAGTTCTAACTGAACTGTCAGTGGTTGAGTGTCATTGTGGGTAATATAGACAGCAGAGGGTTTTGTTGTACATTTGTTTGGATTTCTGTGTTCATTTTCGAATAGAAAAAGCATGGGTTTCAGAATGACACAATACTGTTAAAGTTAACAAAAGGCACACACTACATAAGTCTGCATTTAAAAAGCTCTTTAGGTGCTGTCTGCCTGTTAGGCAACAGACCAAGTCCACACCAAAAAAAACCCATTATCACTCAGTTTGAATTCATTATTTAATCGACAGATTTTGACATAATACATATTGTTGATGACAGGAGGTAAAGAATTTAGAGCACAATGAAAAGTGTTAAGGTCAGTGGTATCACACTGGACTAGGACATTCTTCAGTAAAATAGATCCAGCAGGAGATAGTTAGTCTCTATTGTTAGCTAAACTGACAAGGATTTGTGGGGGAAAAACATGTTTTAAACACTTCAGGTCTTTATGAAAAGCATAAATGCAATGGCATTAGTTTATACACTTATTTATTCACCTGTTTCTTTGTAAAACAGATGCTAAAATGAATACACGTGGACAAAATTGCTGGTACCCCTCGGTTAATGAAAGACAAACCCACAATGGTCACAGAAATAATTTGAATCTGACAAAAGTAATAATAAATAAAAATTCTTTGAAAATTAACCAATGAAAATCAGACATTGCTTTTGAGCTGTGGTTTAACAGAATTATTAAAAAAAATAAACTCATGAAACAGGCCTGGACAAAAATGATGGTACCCCTAGAAACGACTGAAAATAATGTGACCATAGGGACATGTTCAATCAAGGTGTGTCCTCTAATTAGCATCACAGGTGTCTACAAACTTGTAATCAGTCAGTCGACCTATTTATAGGGTTACAGTAGTCACTGTGCTGTTTGGTGACATGGTGTGTACCAAACTAAACATGGACCAGAGGAAGCGAAGGAGAGAGTTGTCTCAGGAGATTAGAAAGAAAATTATAGACAAGCATGTTAAAGGTAAAGGCTATAAGACCATCTCCAAGCAGCTTGATGTTCCTGTGTTTTGTCTCGTCTGTCCAAAACTGGAACTTTTTGGCAAGGCACATCAGCTCTGTGCTCACAGTTGCAAAAATGAAGCATATCAAGAAAAGAACACTGTCCCTACTGTGAAACATGGAGGAGGCTCTGTTATGTTCTGGGGCTGCTTTGCTGCATCTGGCACAGGGTGTCTGGAATCTGTGCAGGTACAATGAAATCTCATGACTATCAAGGTATTCTAGAGAGAAATGTGCTGCCCAGTGTCAGAAAGCTTGGTCTCAGTCGCAGGTCATGGGTCTTGTAATAAGATAATGACCCAAAACACACAGCTAAAAACACCCAAGAATGGTTAAGAGGAAAACATTGGACTATTCTGAAGTGGCCTTCTATGAGCCTTGATCTAAATCCTATTGAACATCTGTGGAAGGAGCTGAAACATGCCTTTGGGGAAGGCACCATTCAAACCTGAGAGAACTGGAGCAGTCTGCTCATGAGGAGTGGACCAGAATACCTGCTGAGAGGTGCAGAAGTCTCACTGACAGTTACAGAAATCGTTTGATTGCAGTGATTGCCTCAAAAGGTTGTGCAACAAAATATTAAGTTAAGGGTACCATCATTTTTGTCCAGGCCTGTTTCATGAGTTTATTTTTTTAAACAATTCTGTTGAAACATGGTTCAAAAGCAATGTCTGATTTTCATTAGTTAATTTTCAGAGAATTTTTATTATTACTTTTGTCAGATTCAAATTATTTCTTTGACCATTGTGCGTTTTTCTTTCATTAATCGAGGGGTACCAACAATTTTGTCCACGTGTGTAGGTAACCGAATAATGGACAACAAAGATGTCTGAAATTTGAAAAACAGATTTCCTATGTAAATGGTTTGTACTTAAAATGCGTCTTTTTAATCTTTGCTAGGTCTTACAAAACATTTTCCAATGTGTTTCTCATTCACCCACACACAGACACACCAATGGCAGCATAGCTGTCATGCAAAGTGCTTACGTATGTGTAGCCTACTCTGTGTAAAAGCAACCTTATATTATTTTAAAGATACATCAAAACATTTATCTACGTTTATTTTCAGGAACTCCTAAATCCAGTGTAGCCTCTGTTATGCATCACCATTTCCTGAATTAACTCATGATATATACTAATTTGTGTTGAGCATAGAGCTACCTCAGTTTGCTTCATGAACAGAATACCCATTCATTGGCATTACATCTTCTTCTGTAACACAGATGACAATAATAATACATTGCCCAAAATAAAATTGAAAGTTCAATTGACAAACCATATTCAGTCCTCCAAAGACTGATGTTGATGAAAAGGCAGTTCCCCCCTTACTGAATGGGCTCACAATTCTTTTTCAATTTGGCAATAATTATAAAGCCTGCATAAAAAAAATTCTTCTTTTATGTGTCATGCATATTACAGTACTGAACTACTGTGCAGGGTTTTACAGTACTGAGTCCTTGGATTAACAATTAATCAACTCTAATTTAGTGTTTAATAAAAACAACCATTGCAGCAGGGGGACTGATCTGGCTTGTTTCTATATTTAAAGCAATGGTTTTGTTTAATTTCACTGTTGAAACAAAAAAAAATGGAATGAGGTGCTGTCATAAAAGGGAATCTTCCATTAAGGTTTCACAGGTGCTTATCTAACATCGGACTGGTGGTGGGTATCTTGCTAACTGCAGGAAGTGTATCAGAGGCAGGATGTGACACATCAACAGACCTCTCTCACTCTGGTCATAACTCTAAAAAGCTGCTTTCTATGTTTTGTTTGCCTTAAAGAAAATATATTTCTGTTTTTGACTTTATTTCAAACACATTACTCATATTAGGATATTGTTTGTCTGAAAGCACTGCTGAATTTTCTGATTAGCTTGGTTTGTGTGTGTGTGCACGAGTGAAATGGTGTGTATGCTGTTTCTTCACAATCATGTGTCAACAGCAGTTACTGTGCTTATACTAGGACTGCACCACTGCCCAATTAGGAGGTTGTATAGACCTCAGTACTCTGGGTCTAATGAAAGGCTTTGTGTCCAGCATGGTTGACTGCTGATTCTCTGTGTTTGTCACACAAAGCATCAGCTGTGACTGTAATACAAAAAAGTACAACCCATGTAGAGAAGCACAACACATAAAAACATTTACTGTTGTGTTCCTATTGTTTCTTAGTTGCTGTTTGAAAAAACATTATCAACCAGTTAATTTACATCTTGATTGATTTTGGATCATTTAATTGTGTTTGGGGATTACATAATCACCTCTAACCATTAAGGATATAATAATACGTGGGTAATACAATATTAAAATAATCTTAGCACAAAGTCAAAACCTTAATTAGTTTCATTATCCCAAAAATGGCTACTGATGTAAAGAAAGATAATGGAAAAAACAATGTGCATGGAGACATGTCCCACATCCAACAAAACTGGATGGGTTTGGTGGTAGGAAACTAATGAGGGATCATGTCCTTGTTTCACTTCTACTGCTCACTTGGGCGAGGGTGGTATAGAGGTATAACATGCAACAACAATGACCCACCAACAGTCAACATTGGTTCCTTTTTATAATGACCAAAGACAAACAGTTTTAGTTACCTAAAAGTAACTACAGTTCAGACAGATCAGAAATTGTCGTATGTATTATTTTTTAAGGTGCTGAAGTACATCTATATCTCCACAGGAAAACTCTAGGTAGCTAGCAATGACAAAAATTGCAGTTATTCCACAAGCACACCGCTCTGCTAAGAAAGTCAGCACACCGCAGTAATATCGATACCCTTTGTACATCCCTGAGATGTGAATAGGCAGTGTTTCTTGTGAGCGTCTTGGAGGTCAGTCTATGTCTGTGCATCAACTGGAATGGATCAAAGGTCTGCTGCAGCAGTCTGTAGTTTTACGCCGAACAGGCTTTGTTGTCTAACTAGACAAAAAAAATGTTCTTTATTTGGATAGTCAGGTCAAGATCTAAAAGAGTTTCAGACTATCCAGCCTTAGTACAAGCACAGTAACCAGCAGATGAATAATGGTAGGATTTCAGTCACACTTGTATAATCATTCTGTACAGATGTATGTTTAGAGAATGGGTTGATTATGGAGTACCATAGACATTGATCTGATCAGCTCAAATGCTTATCTGTAAATAAATGTATGCAAAGTGTATATGTCAAAAAAGAACATTCCTCTCTTTCTGAGTTCTGACTGTGAAGGGTGTCTTTAGAGGTTTGATGCCACTGTGATGGCTGTAACTATGACAATATACTACAAATAAAAAAAGATATATGTGGTGTATGTGGTGTATTTTAAAAAAGATACAGATGTTTAACACAAAAAAACATTGGTCTTTTCAGTAAGTGGCATTGTGTGATGAAAGTCTGAAACGCTAAGCATTCAACATTTTAGTGTAAAAACAAAGAGTGATAAAATGATGAAAATTACATTTTTGTATATATTGGATTTTTGTAAATTTTTATTTGAATTTAATGCAACACAAACTACCCAAATTCATTTAATAAAGTACACTGTGGTCATTTTTCTGGTCTCATGTTTGTTGATTTCTTCTTTCACTGGGGGCACTACTTTGCTTACTACCAAGGCACAAGCCAGCAAAAGACAAGTATATCACTCAAAAAGAGGGAAAACATTTGTTAGCAGGAGGCCGACAAATGTGACAAGAGGATAACACTGATGATCTCACAAAGCACTGAAAAACGAAAAATGCCTACCTAGAGGATAGGTTTGATGACACAGAATATAAGTTGGTCGTTCAACCTTTGTTTTATTAATGTTTCTGAACAAAGTGAAGTAAGAAATCTCATTGCCATCTTAAGCAAGCTGATCCCACTTCTTCTTGTCGAAGAAAACTTTCCTTCTGTGCCAGTCATTGAAAGGATGCACTGCTCTCCCAGCTTCAGTTCCAGCTGTAGGTTTGCTCCTAGACACATCCTCAAGTCAAGTTATTACATTTCCAGAACAAAATGAGGATTGCATATTTGCTAAGGGTGAGAAAGGAATTCATCTATATGGCTGCTCAAGTGTATCTTATCCTGATTTTGTGCTGTCCTGCTCAAGAACTGTGGGTAGTTTGATGCTGTCAAAAAACTTCTCCATGCCACTGATGTCAAATACACTGCTGCATCCTCATATGCTGAGAGTGAGGTTGAAGTAAAAATCAAAACTGTTCTACTCACCTGTTGGTGACAGCAAGAAGGTCCTTCATTTGAATCTTGGCTGGAGTTTACACATTTTCCATGTGCCTGCATGGGTTTTCACTGGGTGCTCCGGCTTCTTCCCACAATCCAAAGACATGCTGAGGTTAATTGGTGATTCTAAATTCATAGGTGTGAGCAGGGCCGGAGTGGGACTCATTTTCAGCCCTGGAGTTTCATGCCTCACACCGGCCCACTTTAGATCACAACCTATTATTATTATTAAAATCATGTAATTATAACCTTACGTGTTAAGTCTACATGTTAAGCATTTTTCTGTAAAGCCTTGTAATTCAGTGTATTTTTCTAGAATAGTTCCAATTCAGTGCAAGTCAGGGTTGCTTCACAATGTGAATTTATTTCAACATAAGTGCACATCTCCAACATTATTCTTTACAACACATCCTTTTCAACAATATCAGAATCTATATTCTGTTCAAATAAGTGTTCACAGATATCCAAACCCTAACATGAATTAAAAGAATAAATAAAAATATTTAATTTTAAATTTAAAAAAATACAATAAAAAGTGTTGCACTTTCTAATAACATTATCATCTCTTTTTCCTCTGCAAAGGAAACAGTTCCATCACAACTTACATTTCACAAATATGAGAACATCAGTTAAAGGGCAAATCTCCAACACTATTCTTTACACTGACTCATCTTCATCTGTCTCATCCCTAACTTGTGTTTCAGGTTCTGCTGCTGAGCTGCTGCCTCAGTAATCAGTCCCTGAGTAGACTCTGCTCTCCCTTTCACACTTCCTCCAGTTTCCCTAGACTTGCCTGCACCCGTATCACAGATAAAAAATAATTATCTGTACACACATTTTGACTTATCCAACTAAGATATTTTCAATGGCAAAATTTGCAGGCTTATTTTATATTACTTTCATTCTATTCACATTCAATTGTGGGCTTCGTTTATTTACTATCTTAGTTTTAATGATTAAAAAAATAAAATGGGTCACTGCTGTTTTTTGGGCATAGAAAGTGGTTATATTGGAACTAATGCTTGCTTGTTCACACATTCTGTTACAACAGCTCACCTGTTCCTTCCATACTGACAGGAGCAATCCCCTCATTACTACTGGCTCTGCTTCTGACACTAAATCACATTTTAAAAATGGTTAAAATTCTCAGCACAAATCTCTCCTTTTTTCAAAGCCTTCTGAACAGTTCAGGTCAGTCTCACTAATGTAGTACTGAATCATGTCATAACATCTCAGGGCACTTGTCATGTAGAGCAGGTCTACACCATACTCTTCATTATATTAATTCTAATAATATCCACTCAATGAGCAATCCTACCTGCCCACTCTGGACTTGTGGATACATGGCTGCTGCTTGGTGCTGGATTTCTTCAGACTCTGAGGGGCTACAAGACAAAGTTTCCCAGTTATGTGTCGTCGCATCATACTGTTATTTAAATTATATAATGTTATGTTATTTGCCACAATGCCACACAGTTCATTGACTTGATAAGTAATTAACTTGAATGGTGGTTTGCAGGAAAAGTTCAACATCTTGTCGTTCATCGTCCTCATTTGATGTTTCAAACCGCGGGCTCATTTTAGTCAATAAGTCTACAATTTCAGCACATTTGGCTGCATGTGTTTCCAGAGTTTTCCTCTTTTTAATTCTTGCCTTCTTCGTGCCACCCTTGCTCGTTCTATTTTCCATCTTTCAAACACCTATGAGTGTGTGCACGGACGTGTTACGTCAGGATGCGCCTGCAAAAAAAGAAAAAAGCTGCCAGTGGAGGCTGCCCAGGGACCGCTGTAGCAGTATACGTGATCAGCCCAGTGCCATAACTGAACACCGGCCCAAAAAAACAAAACAAAACAAAAAGTGAACACTGGCCATCACGGCCCAAACATCAGACCAGCCCACTGGGAATTGTCCCGGTCCTCCCGATTAACCACTCCGGGCCTGGGTGTGAGCGTGTGGTTGTCTGTTTTTCAGTGTTGGTCCTGTGATGGACTGGTGACAACCTGCCTCTCAATTTAAGTCAGCTGGGATAGGCTCCAGCCCCAATGCAACTGTTTGTAAGATATAGCAGTTAATGATAATGGATGGCTATCATTTACAGACATCCCTCTTTTCTGGCTCACTCACCAATCGTATTTTGTCAGCTATTGATTTTCTTAAGAGACACAAAGAAATTATCATTCTGCTGTCAGGCCTGCTGCTGCAGGCTCTGGATAGGGCTCCGCCTTCCTCCCGCGTTTCTGTTTCTTTTTAGGTGTGCTTGGCACAGAGGCTGCGGCGGCAGGTGATGACAATCTGCAATCCTCATCAGCAGAAGCACGAGCAGGTGGAGCAGGATCAATCAGGATTCTCCCTTTCTACAATAAAGCCAGACACTGCTCATCACTCTGTGCCGGACCGTGAATGATAACTAGTCAGTCTACGAACCATTCTCTCCAGCCACTGTTCCAGAAGAAACCTTGTAACCTGTGTTTCTGTTTCTTCCTAGTCTGGCCTGCCGCTCGTGCACAACCTGCTCCTGTACCCCGGACTCACCTGACTTCCTGGTCACCTCAGTTTGCCTGTCTTCCATTACCGCCTCTCAGCCTGTGTTCCCCCCGGATACTCACCTGCTTCATCTTCCTCTCACCACCACCATTCCAGATGAAACCCCCTCCTTCACGCCTGTTGTCGCAGCATCCAAACATCAGCCCCACACCAAGCCTTCCCAGCCATTCCACCCTCGACGTTCTCCCCTGGCTCTTCTGTCTCCCTTAAACTCCCGTTCTGTTCAGCTAAGTCTCAGTCCGTGCTCTCCAGACTAGATCGAGTTCTTGTTTTGTAGTCTTCTGTAGGTTGGTATAGCGTGAGTGGGTGTAGTCACTCCTTTTGGTGTAGTCTTCTGTAGATTAGTATAGCTTGAGTATTTTCACTCTTTGGATTATTGCTTCATATGCCAGTCTAGTTCTGACTTTTGTCTTCTGTCCCTGTATACTGCAGGATTAGTGTTCCTGACTAACTCCAGTGAGTGTAGCCACTCTTTTGTTGTGCTTGGCACAAGCTAGTTCTAGTAGTTCTGGTTAGTTATCTTCTGTATATTGAACTCCGTAATTTCTTTTGTGTGTAGTTCACTTTCCTACCTAGGTGATACCTGCAGTGGGTTAGTTATCTTGTCTTGGATATTACTCTTCGTATAGTCTGCCAACCTCTAGGGGCTCTCGAGTCAGTCTGCTTCTGTACTTACCAGTAACTCAGTATTACTTCCAGTTGTAGTCTTCCGGTTAGTTTCGTAGTTCTTGTGCCTATTTACCTTTGTAAATAAAAGCTTTTGATTTGACTTGTTCATCTCCATCTCTTTCCTGCGTCTGAGCCTCCCAGAAACTGTAACATCTGCTTGGCTTTAAAAATAATGAGCTTTGTGGTTTTTCCTTCAATGATAGAAATGTATTTCATAGTGTAGTGTAAACCTTACTCAGTTAATGAACCTACTAGAGTGGAATATTAAACCTCATCTTTGTTGGACTGGATTGGCCCTCCCTGGCCCACCAACTATCTAACCCTTCTCTCTCTGTTCCTTCTGCCAGCAAGTAGTGTAGCATAGTTATATCAAACTTGTAGCGCTAAATGATTTTGTAGCTATGTGTGTTAAATCTGCTTATGAGCCTTTTGATTGCCACGGTTGTGTGGTTCTGCCAAGAGTAATTCTGTGATTTACATAACTTGTATTTTTCACTTGTGAGTGACTTGAAGTCTTTCTCATTATCTGTCTGTCTTGAGTTTGTAGTTGTGAGCATATCAGTCCGTAGCCTGCCCTGAACTGTTCCTAGCCTTGTGACATTTGGTTATGGTCTTTAGCTCCTTGTTTATCTTCGCATTTAGTTGTGTTATTATTCTTCAGTGTTATCTCTGGTCTTTCCGGGTTGCTTATTCCTGCCTTGGTTTGTTTGGACATTTTCCCGTTCACACAGAGGTCGCTGAGGGACCTTGATTAGCATTAACATTACCCTTTACATAGTTTGTAGTCTTGTTACCTTGCCCTATTTTCTGGTAGTTGTTCCTACTCCCCTAGTCCCCCTTGCATATTCTCCTTGCTGTGAATATAAAATAAACACTGCAAATAAACGCTTCATTCTTTTTCTGCTTTTGGGTCCCTGATCTCTGCTTCTCATAGCCTCTTTTCATCCTGTGACTGACTGACAACAGTTCCCTTCCTCTGCACCTATTTAAATGGGTCCCATTTACCACACAGCAAACTCAGCTACAAACTCTACAATAGGAAATAGTGAGGAGATCTGAAAAAGCATGTCAGGAAAGTCACTTGGAGCTATTTCAAAGCTTAAAGATCCCCAAATCATCTGTGCAAACAATCGTTTTTCAGTATAAAGTGCATGGCACAGTTGTGTCACTGCCCCATACGGAAGAAGACATAAGCTGTCAATTACTGCTGAGAGAAAGTTGGTAAGGATGGTCAAGAGTATACCAAGAATCACCCAAAAGCAGGCATATCAGGAGGAGGTTGGGTCTCAGACCCAGTTGGGTGTTCCAATAAGACATTGACCCCAAACACACATCCAATGTGGTAAACAAACGGTTAAATCAGGCTAAAAATAATGTTTTGTTCCCCAACGTTCTGACATTAACCTCATCAAGAATCTCTGGACTGTGATGAAGGAACAAATCTGTGTCAGAAAGGTAACTAATTTATTTGAACTGCAAGAATTTTGTCAAGAGGACTAGCCAAAGATACAGCCAGAAGCTTCCAGATCTTGGTTTGTTTAGTCTATAAACAAGAGAAAGGGACACTTTACAATGGAGTACTTTGTTAGACATTGCTGGAGTTATTTGATTGCTTCCTGGATATTGGATTTTACCTTGCGAAAGACAAACCCTGATCGGACTGCAGTTTTACTCAAAAGAAACAACATATTTTTTTCCTACTCTATGGGAATAACGGGATTTTTTTTATTTTAGTCAAAGGGGATTATGAAATATTTTATTTGTTCTACTCAACAGAATTAATGGAATTTCAAAGATATCCTTAACCTTCTAAAGGAATAATGAAGATGGCTTATTCTTTTTAAACCAAATCAAAAAATATTATTGTAGCCCAAATTGGAGTTGGGATTTTTACTCCCTCAGTAAAGGGGGATATTACTATGGACAATGACTCCAAACTGGATTCTCCCTAATCAGGGTGGGACTGAGTTAGAAGGCTGCCTGCACTCTCCCTCCAAATGACAACTGTTAGGCAGTTTTAACAGAAATGCTCAACTCCACCTTTTCAACCAAATTATATAACTTTAAACATATTTGAAAACCTTTGTGTAATTTATTTAGAGCTGTTGCTTTGCCCTTGCTATATGTTTGGGATTTTAATTCGCTACTGCAATTGTGTGTGTAAGATTTGCAATGGCTCTTAAAAGTTGTTTTTGTCAATGTGAACTACAAATTTGTAAACTTATCCCTAGTGTTTTTATTTTAACCTCTAACTAGCAACTTACCAAGAGCCCAGATAACTTAGAGGAAAGCTGTCGTTAACAAATGTGGCTGACAGGTAACTCAGCTAAAAGGGCTGCCTACCTGGGTTAACTATCAGAGTAAGCGGAATAGGATGAAGGCAGTCAGAAGCCAGACACGTTTCCTCTACTGTAGCTTAAGCTGTTCTTTAGGCTGTTCTTTGGAGTCCCTTTAGGCAATAAAACATAACCCTAGAAATGGAGAGTTGGACCAGTACCCCTGTTACAGGGTTTACTGGGGTTTAACAGGTAATGCCCAAAGTAGGGCACTGAAAGGAATTGTTGGGTTCAAAACAAGAAGCCCAGAAGCTACTAGAGGCCCCTGTACCCTGTGGGATGACCTGGAGAAAAACGGCATAGGGGAAAGTGGTTCTACTTCAGCTCAAAATGAAGGCATGATCAACAGAAAAAATGCTGGATCACAAGACATGCAGAAAGGTGCTGAGAGCCTCACAGGAGGAAGAAGCTGACATTGAGGGAGACTTGACCAAATCCGGACAGCATTGTAGCCCAACCAAGCCTGTTCTCATCCCTGCTCACGGCACTATAGGAGGCGACTTGAGAGACAACTTGAGATGAAAAGGGCTGAAATTGAAGAAAGAAACATGGATCAAGTATGCACATGGATAAAAGCCACCGGCTGACATCACCAGGCACAGCTGGAGACAATTCTCTGCCCCACCCCCCAGCTCATTGGGTGGCTTTTGGGGCATGTGAGTGATGAAAAGAAAGGTCAAGGCGAGCTGCCTCAAGCAGCAAGACCCAACTCCTCACACCCCTCATCCCTACTCTCACCCAACTGATTGAAGAAGATGGCCGCCCTCCCTGAGCCTGGTTATATCTGAGGTTTTTTATTTGTTCCTCCTGGTAAAAGGGATTTTTTTGGGGGGGGTTCCTTCCCACTGTTGCCAAGTGGTTGCTCACAGAGAATCCAAAGGGAAATTTGGATTTGAATATATACATATATGCACACACACGCACGCACGCAGCACACACAAACACACACAACCCGTGCCGTGCCATGCCGTGACTTGCCCCGCCCCATCTTGTAACGGAACACGAGGAGCGGACACGCGTGGCAGCAGCTGCACAGCCCATGTACACTGTAGCCACCAATCAAGTAACATGTAAATGAATCAAGTGTATCTTTCATAAGCCTCAGTTGCCAAGCCACATGGTGCATTTACTTGTCTCTGTTGTGAAGTAGCCTGTCTCATGCAGCGCTAAACAACTGTGCCTAAATTAGCCAACTACCCGCCTGCAACAAACTCGATGCTACCCATAATAATAATCAATTAATCAACATAACGTGACGACGATGACCACACAACCAATGTTATTTGGTGAATTGGTACAGCATGTGATCAGTATACTATAACTGAATATTTAGTTTGTGTAGGTTTATTATTAGCCTACATTAGGTAGAGGCAACACTTGCTGTGACTTATTTGCGAAATGACAAAAAGAAAAAGCAGCTTTCTGCCTTGTTGTAGCCTAATGTCAGGAATCAGTCTTGATATTGTCGATCTCTTTTAATTTACCAATCGCAGCATGCCTAGAAGGGAAAGGATCAAGAGAGACAAAGAAATGGAGCTACAGCAGGTCGCCCAGGGAAGCAGCTCTCTGCTCTCCTGGATTAAAAAAACATCTAAGGAGGATGAGTCCTGCCTTCTGTTGTCCCTAGTGGTGTATGGTCACTTGTCCTTGCCAGCATTTTTCTTGAATCCTTGCGATAGTGATTGTGTTTGGAGTTGTGTTGCTATGTTTTGTGTTTGTTGTTTTACTCACCTGCAAAGCAAATTTCCCTCAGGGGACAATAAAGATAATTGATGAATTGAATTGAATTGAATTGAATTGAATTGAATTGAATTGAATTGAATTGAATTGAATTGAATTAATGTCCTGCCGGAGATCCTGCGCTCTGGAGATGCCACTCTCATCCCACCTCTGAGGCGCTGTTGCCGACGCCATTGCCAACTTGGCAAAGGGCATCAGAGAAGCCAAGGACAAATATAGGCAGTAAATAGATGGATACTTTGAGAACACTGACCTCTACAGCATGTGGCAGGGTATTAAATCCCTGACTGACTATAAAAACAACAACATACAGGTCAGTCAGGACAGAGATCTCCCCGACACCCTGAACCTCTTCTTTGCTCGCTTTAACAAGCAACAGGGAAGAGCCCAGCCTGCTGAAAGAACCCAACACAGGGTGGAGCCTACATTCACCTTCCAGCAGCACCAGGTGAGATCCACTCTGAAGCGGAACAACACCCCAAAAGCAGCAGGACCAGACTGAGTGACACGTCACCTACTGAGGACCTGTGCTGACCAGTTGGTTGAGGTGTTCACGACGATCTTTAAACTCTCCCTACAAGCTGCAGTCCCCACCTGCCTCAAATTGACCACCATCGTCCCTGTGCCCAAAAAGTCTGCCAGACTACTGCCCAGTCGCCCTCACCTTGGCCATTATGAAGTGCTTCGAGAGGATGGTGCTGGCTCACAATCAAGAGAAATACCCCAATAGATCTGGACAGCCATCACTTCACGTACCAAATGAACATATCTACAGAGGATGCTGTCTCAGTTGCACTTCATACAGCCCTAACCCACTTGAAGAAGCCAAATACCTATGTAGGGATGCTCTTTTTGGATTTTAGCAGTGCCTTCAACACTGCAATCCCCCATAAATTGGTACACAAACTCACCAACCTTGGACTCTACCACACTATGCTCCTGGATTAGAGGCCTCAGAATGTCAGGATGGGGAACCTGACATCGAGCACCTTAACCATGAACACAGGCACACCGCAGGGGCATATGCTTAGTCCGACTCTCTACACCCTCTTCACCATGCACTATGTCCCCACCCACTCCTCCAACACACTGATAAAGTTTGCTGATGATACTACTGTAGCGATAACCACTGAAGTAGTTATGTTTGCACTCGTTAATAAAGGGGCACCATCCTCAGTTTGTCTGAGGAAATCATTAATTTAAACAAAATCTCCAGGAGACTGATTAAAATGAAGTTGATTAGTCTATCTGAAAGTCTACAATTCTGATTAAATTGACTTCAGTTCCCACACAAAGAAATGCACGAGACCGTGAATTGGTCTAAATGAAAAACATTTATTAACTATTCTACTAAGACAATACAGGCGAGCTATGTACAGCGAGAAATATAAAATGTGTGTATGTGTGTGCGTGCGTGCGTGTGTGTGCGTACGTGTGTGTGTTGAATGTGTGGAGTCAGATTTACAGGTTCAAGGAAGAGGGTTATGGTGACAGGAGGATAGTTAGTGGACGATCTAAAACAATGAATCGCTAATTTGGGCTACAATCGATATGCTAAAGAGTGACTAAATTTAAATATTCAAATTATTAATGACATCAACCCAAATCAGGAACAGATAGAGGTTAGCTCATTCCTACTTTGTACAGCGCTGTGCAGATTGGAGCCTCCTTTGGCCGGAACGCAGTGGAAGGCCGGAAAAGTCCTCACGAGGCGCCCAAGCTCTCTGTCTCAGAGCGTCGTGTGGTCGCTAGGCAACGAGTTCTGCCGTCGGAGCTCTCAGCGCAGTGTCGGAGGTCTGCCAGCAGACCTCTGATGATGGCATGCAGAAGATGAGCGTCAGGTCGTCGGTGTTCAGTTCGCCTCGTGCGTAGTCTTTCAGGGTTGATGAAAAATAACTGAATGGTGGCTCTCGTTATGTTTTCTGTTGGCGTTAGCCAAGTAATAAAAAGGATGGTGAAAACTGAGAGCAGAGACGCGTTGAAATTTAGAAAGAGGGAAAAAATGATTTCTATTATTTCTTATTGAAAATCAGATTAAAACATATAAGCTCAGGCTTGTAATGAATGTGAGCAGTGTCTAAATATGTCGCAAAAATAAAAAGGCAACAAAAATGAGATAAAGAAAAGAATGCCGAGACAAAGTAAAATTTTAGAGGATGAAAAAAAGTTAAAGAAAACGACACGTGTCGAGACAAGAAAAGGACGGAGACGAGGCATCGAAGCGGCTCTCAGGACGAGAGGAAGAAGCTAAGAGACAGAGGAAAGATGTTGTCCGGCTTTTTATCCTCTGAGTTGTCTTCTTTAGGGAGGAGGGAAAGTTTCCTGCGACTTTTAGTAATCTGATTACTCTTTCTTTGTTCCCCAGACAGAGGACAAACTGCATTTGGCAAATCAAATCGAAACATATGATATTATACGCGCAAACACAATCTGTCCATCACTCACCATGATCTATCAATAGAACATAGGCAAAAATCAAGATTATACATTTTAACAAATAAGTGGTGGGCAGTGGTGGCGCAACAGTTAAGTCTCTGGACTACTAATTGGAAGGTCAGAGGTTCAAACCCCGATGCGGCCACTGTTGGGCCCTTGAGCGAGGCCCTTAGTCCTTAATCCTTCCTGCTCCAGGGGCGCTGTACCGTGGCTGACCCTGCGGTCTGGACCCCCCCCCCCCCCCCCCAATTGGGGGGATATGTGAAAATCAGAATTTCCCCTCGTGGGATTAGTAAGGGATAATAAAAAAAATAAAAAAATAAATTTAAAAAAGTGAGTTACCCTACACATACAGACTATATATCAAATGTGCTTCAGATATTAAAAAATATGTTATTGTGAAGATATGTGTTACATTTCATGTGTACAGTTATGAATGATACTAATTTCACATTTTACACTCTTAATCAATGAGGATACAATGGTTATTATGGATTTTGTCCCAACATTGTCGCGTCCTCCGATGTCACTAGGTGGCACTGTGGGTCCATGCAAGAAATGTGCTTATTTCATTAAAACCTTAACTCTGTCCCCATATCACCTACAGATGCAAATTTTGAATTTTGGATATGTGATAAAGGAACTCCTTACTGTGATTTTGGTATGCATGAAAACACAAAACAGATATCAGAAAACAGTGATTAAGTCCATGTATGTTTCAGTGTAAAAATGTGAGTCTCAAACCAGGCTCTTCTCAGATATGTGGCAAAAGTTTTATGGCTTGTCTTATCAGATGGCCTCCTTGCAGAGGAGGCTAGGGTGCTTGCATTCCTAAGAAAAGGGGGGTTGAACATGAGTAAAGTATTGATCAAGAACATTCACAGCTGCACGAAAGTCACTGTGTCTTTTAAGTTATGTTCCTCCAAAGTGTTAATGTCCTGTATGAAGCTTCATCCCTCCACAGGAGGTCTGAGATTCACACTTATGCATCAAAAGAAATGAATGTTGCAGGTTTGCTCCAGAGGACTGTCCATGGTGAGGGGAAATCACAGCGGTCCTGCTGTAATTCACTTCTGACACTAATGGAGTTTCTTTCCTGGGAATAAAAAGGTTTCTCGTTCTGTGTAGCGTCCAAGATGGCAGCTTTATGTGGGCTCTAGGTCCACATAAAGCTCACAACCACAACCGAAACAAAAAGGATTTGTTATCTGATTTGGCCTCTCCCTTGGCATTCCAAAGAAAGCCAAGCCATGTCCGCTACACTACGGTGGTAGGCCTTATCAGGGACAACAACGAGACCTGGTAAAGGCAGGAGGTCTAACATCTGGTAGATCGAAAACGCTTTTTTTTTCTTTCAAAAGTCCTACAGCTTAGCTGTATAAAAGCAAATCAAAACAATACACTAAGTAAACCCTCACAGTCAGTTGTTGAAACATTGATAACAAAAGGCAGTTTTAAAAAGAGCATCATGTCTGAATTCTATAATATGCTTACATCCTGCTCATCTAAGAGCTCACAATATAAGCTACATGCTTGGAATGAAGATCTGAAAACTGAATTTTCAGCAGAGGAATGGAAATCTGCCTGTGCAACACCACACATACAATAAACATAAGGCTAAGACTAATTAATTATGACTGGTTAATGTGAGCACACGTAACTCCTGCAAAGCTAAATCAGTTCAATAAAAATATGCCAGATACATGCACTAAATGCATGCAGAGGTAAAAGGAACACTGTTTCACTGTGTTTCAGTGCAGAAAGATTAAAATATTTTAGGAAGAGGTCAGAGCTACATGTGAGAAAACAATTTCACAAAGAATTTCATTTGACCCTAAATTGTTCCTACTTGGCCTATATCCAAAAGAAAACAACACCTGCAACACAAGAAAAAAGAACATATTAATGAACCTTTGTTCTGGAAAAAGACTCATGGACCAACTATTGTAAACTGGATAAGGCAAATTATGTCAAGCTGAAGTAATGGCTTATGTGATGAAGGCAAATAAAGAGCATATGGGGAAGTTTAGAGACCCTTTGTAAAATATGTGAGGGATGTGGATTTGGTGGAGAGCTGACTGACGGTTGACTTTGTTGTAAGAGAGGAGCCCTTTACAGTTTGTTTTTTGATGTGTTTCTTTTGTTTCCTGTAGTTGTTTTTTCTGTATATATACACAAATGATTATTAAATAATAAAGCTATTGTTGAAAAACAAATAGTGTAAAATGAAAATTGTAAGCCAGGTTATGAAATTCATATGACTTGTTAGCTCAATTACAACTACAACTGCCTGCTCATAGGGAATCCAAAGGCTGTTTTGGATTGTTGGGTTCTCTGTTCTTTGTTTAATATTCATAAGGTCTTCACCTTACTATGTGAAGTACTATGAGATGACATGCTCTGAATTAACGCTGTATAAATAAAATAAAATTGAATTGAAACCCCTGGGCTTGGGATCTTTCTATGCATAGATTTGGGATGTTCTCTCTCCTCATGAGGATTAAGCAGTGTATAGGCAATGGATGGATGAATTGAAATCTTCATAGTGCCTGCATTTGCTGATTACTATTGTTTTAACAAGCTAAAGGAATAGGCTATTTTCTGTTCCTTCTGAGCCCAACAGTAAAGAAACAGAATTCAAATATTAAAAGATAGTATAGTTAGAAGTAAGAATCAAGGTTTGTCAGTGTTCTGATGCTGCAAACCCCAAAAGAGCTCAGAGTCCTCACAGATGTGGAATCTGAATCTACCTATTGATTTAAGTATACCTGGACATGCCATTAATAATTTCTCTGGTAACAGTGAACATTAACAATAACAACCCTTTAAATACTTCACATGTATCTCCTATATAAAAAGTAATCTCATCACTCAATCCAAGGAGTTACTGTGTTCCACTACTTGCTTTCACTCAAGTGAAACTGATGATGAAGAATTGGGAGTTCAGAGTGCCATTACATTACAAGCAACTGTCTGTATAGTCACTGTAATTCATAGGAATGACCTATTCAACAAAAAGAACGATTAACTAACATCATGAATGTCTTGCTGATGTCAATGCACTTGTAATCAAAATTTTGATTACATTAATTGCCTATATCCCATATGTTTTCTCAGAATAGCTACAATGACCACTTACATCTGATGTCACGAGGAAATATTGTGCATTGAAAACTATCTGTTTTCCTTTACATTCTATTTGAGGTATAACTATTGTAAAGTTCAAAGCCACTTTAGGAAGTCAAGCTTTAAACAGATTATCCTTGGGAATGAGCAAGTGAAATAAGAGTCTGTGTACATACACTGTGTTCCAAATGATTATGCATATGCTGTTTTTGTTCATGTTTCCTAAGAAGTCAATAAAAATGACAGTCGGTACGATTGTTTTAAAAGCCTCAACAATCATATTATAATCAGGATTTTATTAAACAAAACTTCAGATGATGACAACAGTATTTTTTTAAATAACTCAATATACAGTGTTCCAAATTATTATGCTCAACAGAGTTCCACAGGTTGTATTTGCTTGACAGAAATCTTCCCTAATACACCATTATCTGAATGAACCCATCTGCGCTCAGAATCAAACACATACCTTTTCAAGGTACGAAGACCTCTCTTAAGTTTTTGTGGAATTTCCAGTGTGTTCATACCTTTTGCAAGGCATAGCAATATTTCACGCTTTTCATCTGCAGAATGGTCTTTCTTTCTCCCCATACTGCACGAAACCCATGACTTACTTCATAACATGAAACAACCTCCTTATAAGTAGTTTCACTTTAATTAGGCTCACCTGCCAAATTAATTATCAAACCTGTCTGAAATTGATGTCATTGTTGTAAACAGACAGGAGAAACAACACAAGCGAAAAATTTCATTAAAAAACATAAAACCGAGTGTTTATTTAACTGAAATCCTTCTTGCATAATAATTTGGAACACAGTGTACATCTTAGAAATATGCAATACAAAAAAACATGTATGTAAAATGAACTTTAGCTGCAGTCATTGTTTTTGGGGAGCAGTGACTAAAGCTGTGCAAATATTCCAGCTTGTTAGACCACGACATCTTCGCATACCACACCCCTCTGAGCAAACTGGATAATTTGTCGCTGTTGTTGTACTGCTATTGTAAATGATCTTTATGTTTGGTGTGGAATCTCTCCAACAATGCTCTCAGGATGTTCCCAGGGATCTTCTGGTGCTTGTCAATCAGAGACTGGATCGCCTGCTGCACCTGCAGAGCAAAAAAACATAGTTGGCAGCATTACGCCTCAATGACTGGTGTTTAATGGAACAGCTTGAATTATTGCATACATCCAGGCAGCCTGTTTTCAATATTTATTGTTTTTATCAAATACACCATGTGGGTGCAGTATGTCAGTGTTCTTTTGGGAAAAAAAATCACCATGTATTATGAAAGCACATGACAGACTTTCTTTAAATTACAATTTAAACTTGAAAACACAGCGTAATTCCACAATATCACAAATGTATGCATGTATACTGGCATTTACATGTCACCACACTGCTTTGGAGTCTCACTGATAATGAAAATGCAATCTGTCAGTCCTCATTAAGGCAGGGCTTCAGGTAGAGCGTCATTTAATCATTCAGCTCTGCTCTCTGGACAGATATAGCTTTGCATTCAATTTACGTAGTAGAAGAAGAAAAAGACAGTCTTGCAGGTATTTTTAAATTTACCACACATCTTTGACAATGGTAGGTAGCTAAGTTATTATTGTTGTTTTTGAAATAGTATGACTGCTATGATTCATAACAGTTGTCCCACCTGTCATGGTAGTCGGAGCTGGGATAGTTGACAGAAGATGTACTACTAGCAACCAAGAGATATCATTAATGGAGGATGTCATACAACATAGCAGGTGTGCGTATCATGGTAAGTGGTGGCTGGTATTTACAACAAGGATGAAAAGGATTTATTTCTTTTGTTGCTTTAAGGACAGTAATGCGATCTTTTTTCACTTGTATTGATATCATAGCACTTGCCATAATGTGTTTTAATAAACACAAGATTCATTGTAATGTGTGTTGAATTATCATCACTTTCGCAGTTTAGTGTGCATTTTAAAATCATGTATGCAATGTATGTTGCAAAATAACCGTCATACGTTAACTTTCAACAGAATGACAATATGGAAGAAACATGTAACTTTGCCTACATATTGACAACATATACTAACTGGCCACTTTATTAGGTACGCCTTGCTAGTAAAATGTTGGACCCATTTTTGCCTTTAGAACTGCCTTAATTCTTCTACATTCCTACAATTTAATTTAGCAGATGCTTTTATCCAAAGCGCCGTACATCTGAGAGTAGATACAACACAAGCATGGATCTAGTCAAGAGAAAACAACCTGGGTAAATGCCACAAAACAAGTTCAAGTGTCAATTCTTCATGGTATACTTTCAATAAGGTGTTGGAAACATTCCTCATAGATTTTGATCCATTTTTTTTCCAATTTTGCTGTAGCTTTGTCGGCTGCACATCCATGATGCAAATCTCCTGTTCCACCACATCCCAAAAGTGCTCTATTGGACTGAGATCTGGTGACTGTGGAGGCCACTGGAGTACAATGAACTCATTCTCATGTTCTTGCTGCAACTCATTCATCCATCTACCACCAGCTACCACTACCTACCACCACACTCAGGCTTCAGCTGTAGCAATCCACCACCAGGCCAGCGACCACCAACTACCACCAGACCCAGGCTTCAGCTGTGGACATCTACCACCAGGTCAGCTACCACCCAAGGCTCCAGAATAGCTTTTTTTCCTAGGAGCACAGTTGCCCCTAACTTAAAATTTTAGGAGCGCAAGCAGAAAATTTAGGGGCGCACACCGAAATCGACTTGCAAAGTAAATATTCACATTTCCTCTCAATATCACTGTATTACTGATAAATACTTGAACAATAAATGCAGAAATTATAATGTTTTCAATTCACATTTTATTGTGCAGCAGCTGACAAAACATAATAAACAGCTTGCTGGCCGCACTAACCAATACAGAACAAGAAGACATATAACTTGTGTCTATACTTCTTCCACTCCCTAGAACAGATCCACCCTTGGTGGGGGATAAGGTGCATGGGTAGGCCAGCCTTTGTAATTTGGCCTCCTTGTGCGTTGAGCTTGACTGAGCCACATTTGTACAGCCTCCTTGGCATCAAAGTCGTCAGTGCTTGGTCTCTCCATACTTATTCTAATTAGGTCCTCAATAGTGTCCACATGTAGTGACCACCTGATATCAAACTTGATCCTCTATTGAGAAGAGAATCCTCTCTCGCACACAGCAGAGGACACTGGGAGGGCAAGCATGATCTGAACAAAAAGTAGGATGTTCTATAAAGAATAGAACAATAGTGTAGGTTTATTCAATCAAAAAGTCATATATGCCAACTAAATGAATGAGAACATGATATTTACTTTGTAGTCGGCGCAGAATGGCAACTTTGTCACCATCATACCCCATAGTACATGGTATGACTTGTCCATGTAGTTCCTGGCAATAAACAGCTTCATGGACTGATACTCCTGTCTTGCCAGATTGGCATCACAGCCATTTCTGAAAAGAGTGAAAGGAAGAACTGATCAGACTAAGTTTCTGTAGAATCAAGGGATCAAGCTCTGGCTCCACAGACCCCAATTCTACACAGGAAAAACAAAAATTTGATAGACTGCTTTTCTACGGCTCAAGATTTTTTTTTTTTCGTTAGCTGTTATGGTCAAAACAAGAGATCAGGTGGCCGATCTTAAAATAAATCAATACTGAAGTTTATATAGAGTGTTAAAGTTTTGCGGCGCTAGGGAGCATGGCTACTTGATTGACAGTCTGGTCTGTAATGATTGACACATCCTATGGAGGAGGCAGCCCAGACGCTCATTCACTGTAAACTCAGTTCTCGTTTGGATTAACTCTGATATGATCACTGTTGGTTTATTTATCGGTGAAGCAGCAGAACATTTTCCACAGACAGTTTTTCTGCCTGTTGGCTTGTTTTAACCAGCTTTCTACCTTCGGCTGATGCTATTAGCAGACACTTAAAGGACTCTGATAGTTCGGTAAGTAAATGTTTATTTTCTTATCGATGTCAATTTTACTGCACTTTATATGCAGCTTTAGTGTCAGACATAATGTGTGCAATGCACTCCAGATGTTGGCGTTTATTTCTGTGTGTATTGACCAGAGAAGAAAGTTAGCATAGTAATATTAGCTTTAATGTTAGTGATGCTAACCGAGCTAGCTGCTCTGTCGTAACCTGATTGACGTTAATGTAGCAGCATTAAGCTAACGATGTTTTTGTTGTGTTTTATGTAAACAGCTGAAGTGAGTTGTGTTAGTGTAACATGGTACATTTAGTTGATAAAACTGTCAGTGGAGACACTGGTTCACATTAAAGTAATCTTTAGAAAACCTAAATATGATTAAAACAGTAACACTAGGGTTCTTTATTGTCAGTAGTCCTGAATATCTGCTGGGTCTCTGAAATTAAACTGGAGAAAACAGTAAATCTACGCTCTAATGGTTAATGTTGTTTAATGATTGATTCACATGTTGTAGTACTTATTCCTGCAGTGTAAATTGGAAGCATAAACTCCCAGAATATGATTGGAAGCATAAACTCCCAGAATATGACCAAAGTAATGATTAACACTACAGTTATTCCATTTAAATTGCAGCACAGATAAGCTGAAGAATTAAATCCTCTCTCCTAAAGCTAAACTGACGACAGGCCTTTCTGTCTTACAGTGATTGGAAAACCCTATATATGACAGAGGAAATCCTTCCAGAGTCACTTTAAAATTAACCTCTGCTGTTGATGCTGATACTGTGACATCTGTCTTCATCTCAGGTGTCTCATTTTCACTGTGAGGATCTTCTGAGTGAAGCCAACAGAAGGAAAACCTCATCTGGTTGAGAAGGAGACTGAATGGACGACATCCTCAGTGAACCACTTCCTGTTTAGCTTTCACAGAAGGACAGACCGACTGTTTCAGCTGTTCATTATTCTCTGTTCTTAGTATTCAGGGGTTCTATTTATCAGCTTTAACTCCATCTCTGCTGTTGTAGCAGAAATACAACAAAAAAAGTCCATGTCATTTATAGCAGATATGCAGCATTAAACATCAATACATTCAGGGCAACAGCTTCATTATTACTTTTATTGTACATTTAAAAACTGCATTATTTAACAATTCTGAACTAAAAGTTGTGTAAACACATGTAATAAATGGATGAAATAAATAACGTGTTGCTTACAGGGAAGTGTAAATACTGAACAGTTACAAGAAAAGATGTATTATGAATAGAGGAGCTGAATCTGCAGCATTATTGTTATTACTGGAAGGATGAGGAAGGGCATCAGTGCCGCTGTTCCTCACACTGATGAAGGAGAGAAGATTCTTCAGACAACCACAGCTGGATGTTCATGTTCTCTGTAGCTCTCAGTCCACATCAGACCAGATGTTCCCACTGATCCAGACCAAAGCTGGAATGAAAAGACACAGTGAGGAAAAGATCTACAAGGTTCTTTCACTCCAACTGCTGGAACATTAAATATCAGAGTGAACACAGCAGGATATGAATGTAACACAATAGACTGTTGTGCTTTTTGTCCTTTTTTTGATCTTATGGAAATGTCTGTATTCCTGGTTGAGGCCAAAGAACATTATACTGCCTTAGATTAACAATAAAGTTCATTCTTTTTATTCTAATGTATCATTAGCATTAACATGCGCTCCACAGTTATCTGACCATACACTGTTGTATGAATAGAAGCTGTTAAAAACAGCTTATAACTCAGAACTGAACTGTTTTTCATTTACTGAACTGAGAGATCAACATCCATCAGTAACAGAGTTCTGTGGAGGAACATTAACACAGATTTATTTCTATCTGCTGATCATTAACGAATTGCACCTCGAGACAGCAGTTATCGATCTGTTATGATTGATCCATTATAATTGATCAGGTGTGACCTGCAGGACACATAACTACAGCTAACAGTTAACTACTTTATGACACTGACAAACCTGATTTAGCATCAGTGTGAACACAAAATTAGGAAACGAAACTTGAGATTTACAGAACAACTTTAAAACACGATGTTAGAACATGTTTATATCAGAGGATCTGATGTTAGCTTACAGTAACTTCAGCTACAGTAACGTGGGTGACTGCTTTATATGTGATATGCCCCAGTTGTGGAGAAGAGTACAACTAGTTACAAAGATGACTTTAACACTTACCTGTAGAGTTTAGCTCCACTTTTGGGGGCTAACGTTGTTAGCAGCAGCATCGGTAAACAGCAGAAGCTGGTAAATGTGGGCAGGACAGAGAGTTTTCGGCTCTCAGTCAGTCTGATCAATTGCTGCTCTTTGGTTCCGCCTTCTGAGAATCTTTTTTTCGTCTCTGGCTCGAAAAATCCAAGATGTCAACCAGGAAGTAGCAAAATCCGGGCTTCATTTTCTAAGTGCAGAAACCAACGGGTGACATCACGGTAGCTACGTCCATCTTTATGTACAGTCTATGGGAGAAAGTAAGAACTGATAGTCCTCTTCGTCATTGTTCATTGCTTACAGGAGTTATGTGAAACTTGTGGATTTGCGCGATAACCCCAAGACCCACCTCTTTTCACACATAAGCCAGTCACAGTGGTCATTCACCCCCCTGCTCTCACACATTGGGCCGCCTTCTTCTTCTTTGGTGTTCGTCTCCTTTGTTCTTCTTTTGGAGTTAATGTCAGTTGGCAAACCAGCTCATTTACGCATTACTGTCAACTACTGGGCTGAAGTGTGGAGCAGAAGTTTGTCAGCAACAAAAAATATTCAATAATAAAAAAGAATCTATAAATTTAGTGGTCGCACATGTGCGAGTAGATGAAAAATCTACTCGCACTGTCTCAAATTTTAGTCGCAAAATGCAACCACTTAGTTGCAGTCTGGAGCCCTGCCACCAAACCCAGGCTTCAGCTGTGGACATCTACCACCAGGCCAGCTACCACCAACTACCACCAGCTACCACTAGACCCAGGCTTCAGCTGTGGATATTTACCACCAGGCCAGCTACCACCAGCTACTACCACCTACCACCAGACCCAGGCTTCAGCTGTGGACATCCACCACCAGGCCAGCTACCATCAGCTGCCACCAGACCCAGGCTTCAGCTGTAGCCATCCACTGCTGGCAGCCTGGCTGTCAGGCCCACAGCCTGAGCCTCTACTGCCACTATCACTGCTGCTGCTGCCACTGCTGTAGCTGTCCTGTTGGTCTGCCCTGCCATGCCTGCCTGCCTGTCTGCTATCATTTCGAGTTAGCTACAGCCTAAACGTCTTCATAAGTCATGTCAGGATGCAAATCAATATCCCTGCAGTCCACAACAGGTAATAGCCATGAGAGGTTATTTTCTCCTGCTGCTGTCATGATTTTCCCTTCAATTTTCTGCCTTGTCATGGCATTGTATCTCAGGGGCTATGCTATTGGTAATCCAGATGTCCTACATTTACAACTGATAACTACAAGTTGTGTAACATCTTCACTAACAAGTTGGCATAATAGATGGTCCCTGCATGCAAGTATTGCTCAAACTGACTCTCATTGCCATCTGTACTGCCTGTGGGTTATGCAATACTGCTGTTCTCATGGTGTTGCTTCTTCTCAGATGATCTTCAACAAGGCCCTTTGCCTTAAGACTAACTCTTGTAGTAATTTGTCTGTCATAAAAATCACTCAGAAATGTTTGGTAATTATGCTTCTATTGCTGTCTGGTATCCAGCCTAATCCTGGTCCTTTGACTACATGTCGGACACCAGCTGATTTTAAGAATCTGTCTGGGTTATATATCTCGCATATAAATGCCCGCAGCATGCTTCCTAAAATGGACATGTTGTGTATCTGGGCTTGTTCAACTGGGGCTGATGTTATTGCCATTTCTGAGACCTGGCTCTTCAAATCTATATTAGATAGAGATGCAATTGATGGGTTTAATATTTATCGCTCAGACGGTCCAAGGAAAGGCGGTGGTGTAGCAATTTATGTTAAATCTGGTCTTCCTACACAAGTTTTGCTCTCCACATCTGCTCTTAAGCAGTTTGAAATTTTAGCACTACGGCTTGATTTATCTGGTGGTCAGTTTATAACTGTTGTTGGCTGCTATAGGCCTCCATCTGCTACCGCTGGCACTTTAGCCTCCTTAGTACAACACTTAACTCAATTAGACTTTAAGGAAATCATCCTGGCAGGTGATTTCAATTAGGACTGGCTTTCACACATATCTGATGATTTCAAAGCACCATCGTATATCTTTGAATTTCACACAGTTAATTGAAAGTCCCCCTCGTCTTAACCCAAAATATCCAGACAAATCTTCTCTTATTGATCTTTTAATAACTAATATGCCACACAAATATTCAGCAATAGGGGTTTTTGCTAATGGTCTCAGTGATCATTGTGTGGCCGGGGCAGTCAGGGAGACCCCGTATCTTTAATAAGAGCAATCTTAAGCACTTTAGTGAACAAGCACTTCTTCATGATTTATTTCATTTTAACTGGGGTCATATTTTATTGATTGATGACATTCATCTTGTTTGGAAATATTGTTATGATAATTTTAATCATTTTATAGACAAACATGCTCCTTTTCACCGGTTTAGGGTGAAAGGATGTGAAAGGCCCCGGTTCACTTCTGAGCAAGCAAGCCTCTTACACAAGATCCAGCTGTTGGCTGGTTCTCAAATTATCTCACCGATCGTAAGCAATGTGTGCAGCTCTGTGGTCTCTCCTCCAGCTTTCTTGGCATTACAAAAGGTGTGCCACAAGGTTCTGTCTTAGGACCCACTCTCTTTACTATTTATGTCAACAATGTGGGTCAAAACATAAATGCGTCTGTTCATTCATTCATTACTTTCACCATCCCCTCAGTCCGCACAGAGCTCAGTAAGACAGCTTTTTCTTACTTTGCTCCCTCATCCTGGAACTCACTACAGCAGAGTCTGAAGCTGTCCCACTTGATTCCCCTGGAGGACTTCAAATGTCTTTTAAACACTATGGAAATATCAACTTTTAGGACTTGTTCTTGTTCTTAGTGTTTTTACATTTTAACTTCATTGCTTGGTGCTTTGCACATCCATTTTGATGTCTATGTTGGTGTTTTGTCATGACCTTGTTTGTCTGAAACTCAGTGTTATATTGTATTGTTATATTGTCTAGTATAGGTCCCTTAGTGTTGTTTGTCAGTGAGTCAATGTTGTCTTGTTATGTTTTTTAAGGACAGGTCTCTCTTGAGAATGAGACCCAGTGTCTCAATGAGACTACCTGTATAAATAAAGGCTAATATATATATATATATATATATATATATATATATATATATATATATATATATATATATATATATATATATATATATATATATATATATATATATATATATATATATATATATATATATATATATATAGTCAATGTAGCTCAGAGATTAAATTTCATAACAGTGGTATCATGTATTTGCAAAAATCTCTACAGGTCAGTGATTCAACAAAAACTGCTCACTGCTTGCCACAATGTCTGACAAACTGTGATCAAGTAAGTTGACTTTAACCCCTTTGATGCTTGAATTGTTTTACAATTTTTTTAATATATATATATATGTATATATATATATATATATATATATATATATATATATATATATATATATATATATATATATATATATATATATATATATATATATATATATATATATATATATATAAAAATAAAAAAAAAATGTAATCATGTAATAATGTGTTTTTGCTTTCCAGCTCATGCTAAATTAAATGGAAATGGTTTATTTGTCTATTAGAACAGATATACAATAATAATTTTTTTTAAAATTTAATTGTTTATTTAATAGGGACAATGCAATTAACATAGCTTCAATACAGTTCATGAATCCTATGTGTTGCATGTAGAGTTTTAGCTACAGCTAATTCTCAACTCCTTTCCCTAGTTGGGCTTTTAAAACAACCAAAACATACAAGATCACAATCCTTTAAAAGTACAATATACAAAAAACCTAAACAAATACAACCATAACTTACAAAATTAAGTTAAAAATCCCCACAAATCTGTAAAACAAAAGCAAGAAGGAAAAGAAAAAGTAAAATGTTACAAATCAATCCAAATGAACTATTTAAACGACAACCTTTAAACATGAGTACAGTTCTGGTTTGCTTTGAGCCACGCCTTAACTTTTTTTGTGAAGGTTTTAATATTAGTTATTGATTTTATTTCAGTTGGTAATATGTTCCAAAGTTTGCAACCTTTGACTGAAAAAGCAGACTGTCCAAAAGTGGTTCTGCGGTGTTGAATCCTGCAGTTTCCTTCCACTGTCCTTCTCATTACTCTATTATTGTTCTGTCTTTGAATATATTGATGAAGAGGTTCAGGTGCAAGGTCACTGATACAGTTGAATACTAATTTAAGAGAACACAAGTGTACAAAACTGTCAAAACACATAAGATTGTATTTTTTTTGTATATTGCAATGATGCCACCGGGTAGATTTTTTATCCATTATTTTTAGAGCCTGGTTGTATAATGAAGAAATTGTCCTTTCTGTAGAAGGTGAAGCTTGAGCCCATACTGTCAAACAATATGCAATCTGTGAAAAAATCATAGTGCATGAAGATCTGAGCTGCTTGAGTTGGAATATAGTGTCTAATTAATCTAAAACAGTTAAGATTATGCTTTACAGTCTTTGTGATTTTCTTAATGTGTTTATCAAACTTGAGTTGTGGATCTAAAATTATTCCTAAGTATTTAAACTCATTGACCTCTTGTATTCCTTTATTCTTTATTTTAACATGTAAACTTTCATTTGAGCTTGGTTTTCTTATCGAGAAACACACTGACACAGTTTTATTTAGGTTCAAAATAAGATTGTTGTGTTCCAGCCACTGGTGGACTTCATACAAGTACTGTTAGGGTCTCTGCTGCCTTGCCAGGTGACTTAGCAGGGACATAAACGACCGCATCATCTGCATAAAGCTGGAAGCCGGCATCAGGACAGGTTTTAGGTAAATCATTAATAAACAGGCTGAAAAGTAAGGGACCAAGAATTGATCCTTGGGGACTCCCCATTCTATTATTTAAAAAAGAAGATTTTTCTTGATTAATTTTTACACACTGCTCTCTATTCCAAAGATAGGATTCAAACCAATCAAGTGCTCCTTTAGAAAATTTGAAAGATTTTAACTTGGACAGGAGTATGTTGTGGTTGACAGTGTCAAAGGCCTTTTTAAGGTCTAGAAACACTGCCCCCACAACATTACCACTGTCAAGACATTGCTTTATACTTTCAATGAAAAAAATATTTGCTGTTTCGGTTGAATGTTTTGGTCTAAAACCAAATTGTTGAGGATGAAGAAGTTGATTGGTTTCTAGATGTTCAATTACCTGTGATGCCACAACCTTTTCAAGCACCTTTGATAACACAGGTAGAATGGAGATAGGGCGATAGTTGCTGACCACATCAAAGTCACCCGTTTTAAAAATTGGTGTGACGATAGCTTTCTTCCAGCTATTTGGGAATTTGTTTTCTCTAACGGATATATAATAATTTAGGTCCCATTCTGACCAATCCTACGAGACACCAGTACTTGCAAAAGGTTCCGAGGTACGTACTGAATATGCACAAACCAGCATTGGGGGAATGCATACAATATTTCCACTGCAGTCTGAATGAAAGTGGTATGATGTGAATTTGGCGTCAAGGGGTTAATATGAATAACTAAAAACTGATAGTTGATCAGAGACTATTAGCTCTATTATTTGAAAAGAGAAATTTGACCAACTTTGAAAAAATATGGGGCTGCACACTGGCTCGCCTTTCATCTAGAAGATCCCCATTCACGTCCCGGCCTGGGCCTGGAATCTTTCTGTGCGGAGTTTCCATGCTCTCCCTGTGCATGCGTGGGTTTTTTCCAGGTAGGCTTCTTCCCGCAGTCCAAAACATGCTGAGGTTAATTGATAATTCTAAACTGTCCGTCGGTGTGAATGTGAGTGTTCTTGTTTGTCTCTATGTGTAGCCCTGTGATAGAATGGTGACCTGTCCAAGGTGTCCCCTGCCTTCGCCCTATGTCAGCTGGTATAGGCTCCAGTACCCCTGCGATCCCAATTGGGGATTAAGTGGTGTATAGATAATAAATGGATGGATGGATGGATTAAAAAAATATGTAGGTTTGCTACCAGTAATCAATAACTTAAAAACAACTGTGAGCCTGCCATGTGTTCGCCTTCTTCTGCTAAGTCAATTGAGGGCAAAGCTCCGTACAGTATGTCCTTACAATGATGGCTGATGAATTGAGTTGAGCACAATGCAGGAGTGATGTTCTACCTGAATTCCTGTGATGAGAGGACTGACAGATTGCATTTATTTCATCATTGTACCACCAAAGCGACATGGTGGGGCAATGATGATATGAATGCAGTTTGTCATGCAGTGATGTAAATGAAAATGACATTGACCAGGGGTTCTGTTTTTACTCACTGAATTTGTGTGTGTGTGTGTGTGTGTGTGTGTGTGGGGTGGGGTGGGGGGGGGGGGTGGGGGGGGGGGGGGGGTGGGGGGGGGGGGGGGGGGTCCTCCAAAGGGGGGCCTGGCAGAAAATAATTGAGAACCACTGGTGTAAAGGCAGATGCACATAAAAGTGACCTATGTCTGAAAGGAGCTTGATGGGCAGAATGTTGTCACTTTAATGGATTGATGAACCCAGCAATGTTCCATGTCCCATGTCTGAAAGGGACTTAAGGGTCATGACCCTTGAGGAACAGTGGGGTCAAACCTCATGACAATGTTTCCAGTTTCATCTCTTTTTTTTTTTTTTATCCATTCCTCTTTCTTGGAGGAGCAATAAGGTATTGCTTTGTCCACCTATGCCAGGAAAGATCACATGGCATAAAGTTAGGATTTCATATAGATCTCAGATGGATAGGACAGGTTGTGTTTTTAGCAGTAGGATGTGATTTTAAGTTAACAACTCCAGGTACAAGTAAACCAGTGACCAGGTGGAAAGGGTGTCAAGATTCCTGCTTCAGTCCCTACCATGGCACCCTCTTTCTCTTTCTCCTTCTCTCGCTCTGCTTTGCTTGTTGTCTCTCTCTCTCTCTCCTCTCTCTCTCTCTCTCTCTCTCTCTGTCTTCCCTGCCCTACCTGCAGTCAGCCTAATTGCAGTGATTGGGGACAGTTACGGCGATTGCCTGACCTGTGAACAATCAGTCATAGCAGGCCAGTTCCTGCTTGGCCCGAGCTGCTGCCGTCTGACCACCCTGCATTGGCGACACTCTTACTGCTCTGATCCTGCTCGCAGTCAGCCTTTATTTACCGCCTACCTGTTCCCTGCTGGCTTCCTGAAGCCAGGCTGCCTGACCACCATGTATCGACAACACTCTTGCCATCTTGATTTTGCCCGCTGCCTGCTGCTGGTCCCACTCCAGCCCCCTTAGTTTGATTCCCCTGTACTGAGAGTATCCCCATTGTGTTGGTTGAGCTTTAGTTTATTTATATATTATTTATATTTTATTAATAGTTTGGTTTGGTTGGTCTCACTTCTTCCTTGTCTCACTATTATCAGGTCAAAATAATATAAAGCAACATTGGAAAAAAGAGGGAGGTTAGGATTGTTTCCTCAGGCCAGTCTGCTATCTTTTGCTTGCATGCCTCTCACATGTTGACACACCATACCCTTTGAGATTACCCTCATGGCTGAGTTTCTCTTTGCAACTTGGTAATTCTTACTGAACTCTGGGAGCCTATGGTTACCCAGTGTGTCCAAGGCTTTGTTGGATGTGTATAAATGAGATTTGAAATGTGAACATCTTTGAACAACATACAAAGGTGTTTGGTGTCCTTGGGCATTATAGATCTACGTAGTGTACTTATATGATGATTTCATCTAACATCGGATCAAGCCTACAGATCTTACTGTTCTTTTGCATAGTAAATGGAATTATTTCAAGCGCTGCAATTTTAACTGGGAATACATCTCTGTGAACATGGGCAATGGCTGACCTTTCTGCCAGTGGGAGATCTTCCTCTGTGGGGAAACTGTTGGCCAAGTTTGGTCCAAGTGCCAGGTTCAGTGCTCACCCTTTGGCCGCATGAGCAGGTAATGATGTATCTCAGAAAACTCCTTAAGCCTTTTGATGACTGCTGTCTAGGTGACCTTTGGTTTAAGATATTATGCCACTATTTTAACTAGTCTTATCTAATCAGAGAAAAATGAAATAAGCTGCTTTGGGGGAATTTTAGGATTCTTCACCACTATTGTGAATATGACCTTCCTCTGTCTCACTCTCTCTCTACGCCTCCACAATAAAGATCACTCCTCACCAGAATGATAACTGTCAAAATTTTGACATGGATTGACAGGGAGGCGGTCTTTGTTGAGATTCAGTGTCCTAATTTTCTTTGTGTTTTGCACTTGGGGAATGGAGGCTAGAACTGCTTGGCTATTGCCAACCTAATTTTACATCTCAAATTTGCCTTTGCTTTACCTTTGAATAATTTCAGTCAAGGGGACAGCAAACTTTCCTTGTTAAAATTCTTCTAATTTCTTTTAATTTTTTGTAAGCTAGGGAGGACAGCTTCAAAAATTTGCAATACCATCTGGTATTTGTTCAGAGTTTGACTGGTATCACATTGTAGCTACCAGAAATGCAACTTATTTGTCAACCAGAGACCAAAACTTCTAATGTGTTAACGCATTCATTAATTAACACCGACAATTATTTTATCGCATGTTACCACATTTTTTAAAATTATTATTGTAACAGACTGATATTTTTCTTGATGTTGAGGTTTCATGTTTATTGTTCAGTTTGTGATTTACCTAATGCCAGTGAATGTGACTGAATCAAGCACTAATTTTTGAATGCAAGGACAAAAACTGACAGGTTTGTGACTAAAAGGTCAGATTTTCAGAACAAAAATTCAAAAACATTTTTAGAGACCTATATAAACTTGTTGACAAGTTGGAAAAAAATGCAATCCAGTAGAGCAGGGGTATTCAACTAAAATTCAAGACTTCCAGTCAGAGAAAATATATTAAAGCAAATGTTTGGAACATCATAATATTTAACTCAATTAGATTATATGATATATGTTGATGTAACCTAGTAGTTCTATTAGCGTCTGCATCACAATCACTAACTGACTGTCAAACCAAATAAATTCATCCATCCATCCATTATCTATACACCGCTTAATCCTCACTAGGGTCGCAGGGGGTGCTGGAGCCTATCCCAGCTGACTCGGGCGAAGGCAGGGGACACCCTAGACAGGTCGCCAGTCTGTCGCAGGGCTACATATATAGACACACAAGCACTCACACATTCACACCTACGGGCAATTTAGAGTAATCAGTTAACCTCAGCATATTTTTGGACTGTGGGAGGAAGCCGGAGTACCCGGAGAAAACCCACGCATGCACAGGGAGAACATGCAAACTCCATGCAGAAAGATCCCAGGTCCGAGCTGGGACGTGAACCAGGGACCTTCTCGCTGCAAGGCGAAAGTGCTAACCACTACGCCACTGTGCAGCCCCCCAAATAAATTCAGTACATTCAAAAACATTTAGACATTTATTAATAAATAACTTTTGATATAACTGTACATCTTAAAATAAAGTGCAGAACTTCAAAAAATAATGACTAAAAAACCTGAACTAACTTGTATTCATCTTTAACAATATCTATATGTTAAAAATTTGAACATTTTTACAATTTTTTCCTGTTTCACACATAGACTTTATATAAAGATGGATGTAGCGCCTGGCTCCAAAAATGAAGCTTACCCGGAAGTGTCAAAAACTTGTAATATCACACCGTCCGCCAGGGACTGGCTCCAAAAAGTTCTGGCTCCATAGACCCCAATTCAACACGGGAAAAACTAAAACTTGATAGACTGCTTTTCTACGGCTCAGGATTTTTTTTCGTTAGCTTTCATGGTCAAAACACGAGATCAGGTGACCGATCTTACAATAAATCAATACTGAATTTTATATAGAGCGTTAAAGTTTTGCAGAGCCAGAGGGCATGGTTACTTGATTGACAGCCTGGTCTGGAATGACTGACAGGTCCTATGGAGGAGGTAGCCGAGACGCTCATTCATCGTAAACTCTATTCCCGTTTGGATTAATTCTGATATGATAAATGTTAGTTCATTTATCGGTGAAGCAGCAGAACATTTTCCACAGATAGTTTTTCTGCCCGTTGGCTTGTTTGAACCAATTTTCTACCTTTGGCTAATTCTACCAGCAAACACTGAAAGGACTCTGATAGTTCAGTAAGTAAATATTTATTTTCTTATCGGTGCTGCTTTTACTTCACTTTATATGCAGCTTTAGTGTCAGAAATAATGTGTGCAATGCACTCCAGATGTTGGGGGAGTTTATTTCTGTGTGTTGACCAGAGAAGAGAGTTAGCATCCAGTAAATATTAGCTTTAATGTGAATTAGTGATGCCAACCGAACTAGCTGCTCAGTCGCAGCCTGATTAAAGTTAATGTAGCAGCATTAAGCTAACAATTTTTTTGTTGTGTTTTATGTAAACAGCTGAAGTGAGTTGTGTTAGTGTAATGTGGTACATTTAGTTAATAAAACTGTTAGTGGAGACGCTGATTCACATTAATGTAATGTTTAAAAAAACCTAAATGTGATTAAAACAGTAACGTTAAGGTTCTGTGTTGTCCGTAGTCCTGAATATCTGTTGAGTCTTTGAAGTTAAACTGAATACAAGAGTAAATCTACTCTCTAATAGTCAACTTGGTTAATGATTGATTCGCATGTTGTAGTACTTATTCCTGCAGTGTAGATTGGAAAAATAAACTTCCAGAGTATAACCAAAGTAATGATTAACACTACAGTTATTACATTTAAATTACAGCACAGATAAACTGGATAATAAAATCTCCTCCTCTACAGCTAAAGTGACTACAGGCCTTTCTGTCTTTCAGTGCTTGGAAAACTATATTAAACAGGAAATCTTTCCAGGATCACTTTAAAATGAACCTTTGCTATTGATACTGATACTGTGACATCTGTCCATCTCAGGTGTCTCATATTCACTGTGAGGATCTTCTGAGTGAAGCCAACAGAAGGAAAACCTCATCTGGTTGTGAAGGAGGAGACCGAATGGACAATGTCCTCAGTGAACCACTTCCTGTTTAGCCTTCACTTACAGAAAGACAGACCAGCTGTTTCAGCTGTTTATTATTCTCTGTTCTTAGTATTCACAGGTTCCATTTATCACCTTTAACTTCACCCCTGCTGTTGGAGCAGAAATACAACAAAGTCCATGTTATTAATAGCAGGTATGCTGTATTAAAACATCAACACATTCAGGGCAAGAACGTCATTATTCCCCAAGATGTGTGAACACATGTAATAAATGTATGAAATAATTAATGTGTTGCTGACAGTGGAGTGTAAATACTGAACAAGACAAGTCACAAGACAAGATGTATTATGAAGAGGAGCTGAATCTGCAATGTTGTTATTACTGGAAGGATGATGAGGACATCAGTGCTGCTCTTCCTCTCAGTGATGAAGGAGAAGGAAAGACTCTTCACCTCAGACAACCACAGCTGGATGTTCATGTTCTCTGTAGCTCTCAGTCCGCATCAGACTAGATGTTCCCAATGATCCAGACCAAGGCTGGAAGGAAAAGACACTAACAGTGAGGAAAAGATCTACAAGGTTCTTTAGTTCCAACTGCTGGAACATTAAACATCAGAGTGAACACATCAGGATATGAATGGAACACAATACAGTGTTTGTTGTTGTATTTTTTAATCTTATGGGAATGTTTGTTTTCCTGGTTGAGGCCAAAGAACATTATACTGCCTTAGATGGGCAATAAGGTTTATTCTTTTTTATTCTAATGTATAATTAGCATGAGCTCCACACAGTTATCTGATCATACACTGTTGTAGAGAAAAAAATCTGTTCTGTTTTGCATTAATAGCAGCAGAAAGCAATTATCAGTCTCGTCTGTGTTCGAGTGTGACGGAAGGTAGACCTCTGTTACTGTTTCTGAAAAAATAATTTCAACAGAAGTTTTTCTCAGTGAAATAAACAGAAGCTGTTAAAAACAGTCTGAGCCAAAGAACAGAGATATTAACTCAGAACTGAACTGTTCTTCATTTATTGAACTGAGAAATCAACATCCATCAGTAACAGAGTTCTGTGAAGGAACATTAACGTGGATTAACGTCTATCTGCTGATCATTAATGAACTGCACCTCAAGACAGCAGTTATCAATCCGTTATGATTGATCAGCTGTGACCTGAAGGACACTTAGCTACAGATAACAGTTTACTAATTTATGACACTGACAAACCCGATTTAGCATCAGTGTGAACAGAAAGTTAGGAAACGTAACTTGAGATTTACAGAACAACTTTACAATACGACGTTAGAACATGTTTACATCAGAGGTTACAATCTGATGTTAACTTGCAGTAACTTCAGTTACAGTAACGTAGGTGACTGCTTTTTATGTGATATTCTCCAGATGTAGAGAAAAGTACAACTAGTTACAAAGATGACTTTAACACTTACCTGTAGAGTTTAGCTCCAGTTTGGGGGGCTAACGTTGTTAGCAGCAGCATCGGTAAACAGCAGAAGCCGGTAAATGTGGGCAGGACAGAGAGTTCTCAGCTCTCAGTCAGTCTGACCAATCACTGCTCTCTGGCTCTGCCCTCTGAGAATCTTTTTTTCCATCTCTGGCTCCGAAAATCCAAGATGTCAACCAGGAAGTAGCAAAATCCAGGCTTCACTTTCTCAGTGCAGAAACCAACGGGTGATGTCACGGTAGCTACGTCCGTCTTTATATATAGTCTATGGTTTTACATCACTCCCCTTATATCCCTGCTGCTTAATGGGAGAACTGAGCTGCAGCTCGGCCTGCCAGTATTTTGAATCGTGGCCTGAAGCTTATTGGTGAGTCTGGAACCATATTTAGTTTTGATTATGTTCATCATTGAGAAAGCTGCCTCGCAGCTGTATGTTTAGCTGAACATAGTCAGCATGTGCAGGGCTTTCTTCTTGATGTCACGTTATTTGTCTTTCTATTTTGTCTGTCCTCCTCTCCTCTTTCCCTCACCTCTCAACTGTTTTCTGAATGCAGAGCTTCGATGTTTAGCTGCTAAACTTTAGCGGATGCAATACAGAGATTTCATTGGCTGAGTAGCATCATGTGGGATGTCTGAACTCGTACGTAATTGGTCTGTGTGTTTCCTGAGCTGATAACCAATGCTGTAAACACTGAAAAAGCTGCGACGGTAAAATGGAAGTGACTGGTTAAATTTAAAATCCGATTACAATTTACTGATTACAGGTTTGGGGGAACCTGTTGACCCGGCCCTGCTCGACACCGACCCACCGGGACAGTGCCTGGTATACCAGATGGCCAGTCCACCCCTGGTCAGAAGTAGTGTGTGTGTGTGTTGCTCCGTGCCGGTGTATGGATCAAGCAAGAGAGAGCTGGGAACTGCGGCTAATTCTGGAGTTAAGTTATAGTGTTTTTGTAGTTATTTTGGTGTTGGCTACTATCTCCAGTAGCCAGTGTGAAGGTTCAATAAACGACCAGAGAACGAGATAAAATCTCACTCATTCATCACAGAGGGTCACTACATTATTTTTGTGAAAGTCCGTTGCTCACTGGCTCTGAATACACATACAGACAAACCATGGGTCACAGGAGGGATGGGATGTTGATCAGTATTTGGGATGGGCGCAATCACGTCTCACCCAAACTAACAGTTGAGGGAGGGTTTGGCAGACTAGTTGGATGCCGCGCATGGAAGAAATAGAGATAAACTAAAACAAGACGAGCTAATGGCTGTGGGACGGACTCGAACCCATGACCGCTGCGTCAGGGACTATAGTCCCGGTTTATATTGTCACACACAACAAAAACCTTGAAGTGATGTAGATTGAGGCTCATAGGTGCCGTCATTCGTTACGATCCTACTAACCTTTCTCAGATCAACATCTTCCAAAATATTAAGCAGCCTGCAGTCTATAGCTAACTACTTCGCTGTGACATTTGTCTCCACTGTCCTATGTATTAAAGCCTAAAAAGACCAAAAAAAGAAGTACAAACATGGATTTCATAGACTAAAAAGTCTTCTGCACAGTCAGTCCCAGCTGTGTATTTTTTTGTGTTCAACCACTTCACCTCTAGCAGGGAGAGCTACTTCTGAACATAGACTCTTTATGCTGCTCCCTGATAAAAGAAAAAATGTTTCTGTTGGTACCTGTTCAGAAAAAAATAAGAATACAGATTTAGAAATGTTAACTCGCTGTTGCTACAAAGGTTCCTGTTATAATGTCATGATGATGGCTCTGGACTCTGAGGGTAACTTGTTTTTCTATAACAAATCAGATAAAATGTTAATGCTCTTGCTGTGGCAAATAGCTTTGATTTTATTTGATTTAATTACATTAATGTTTAGGTTGAGATTTACAAGAACTGTTTTAACTGATAGAGTGTAAAGGGAATACTGCTGTTAAAAAGCACTTTATTTGTTTCAAGCGTTTGCAATCCAAATGTGATTACAATTCTGTTCATATAGCAGTATTTTTAAAATACAAGTGCAGAATACACTACTTTTAAATTAATTATTTAACTTTACACATAACAATGCGATTGATCGTGATTCACCAAACAAAATCATGTGATTAATCACAATTAAAAAAATTTCAGCTCCCCCCTTCTTGTGAGTACTCCGTCTGGTTTAGTAAATTCAGCTTTAGTTTTGTAGGTTTTCACATTTAGTTAGTTGAACTTTTGTAGACACTTTGGTTTAATTTCTCCCTCAATTCAGTTCCCTACTTTCTGTATTGGTTAGCTGCTTGTTTAATAAAGCCCCTCTTTCATATATATACTACCTGTTTGACATTTTCTGTCTGCAAATAACTCTTCAAATAACTCATCAGTCTTCCTCATTAAAATCCTGAATACTGTGTTCCATTACGGTAGATGTTAATCTGATAATGCAGAAACAAAATTATTCCATTATCATTTACTGTGTATATTTATTTATTGCCATGTCCCAATACAATGGAGGGCAGCTATCTTAACATCACTCACACAGATTAACTATCTTGTTGATAGGGCTGCAGCATCACTGCATACAGTACTCAAAACTTTTGCTCCTCTGAAAAAGAAGGCAATAAATCAGAGGGCTAGCTCCTTGGTATAATTCACAAATGTGCACTTTAAAGCTGACTTTGCAAAAGCTGGGTAGACGGGAACATTCTACTCATTAAAAAGGAATTTCACTTAGTCTGGAAAGCAGAACTATATATTATCTTTACCAGAAGGAAATCGTAACAATCACAGGGTTTGTGCCAGCACTGTGGAGAGACAGTCACAACTCTGTTGAGCTTTGTGGTTCTTGCCTTCAACAAGTCAGGAAAGTCATTTGGCGCCATTTCAAATCGGTTACAGATCCCAAAATCAACTGTGCAAGCAATTGTTTTTTTAGTATGAAGTGCATAGTATAGCACAGCTGTGTCACTGCCATGATCAGGAAGAAAATGAAAGCTATCACCTGCTGTGGAGTGACAGTTGGTCAGGATGGTCAAGAGTCAAACAAGAATCACTAAAAAGCAGGTCTGCAATGAATGAGCAGCTGTTGGAGCACAAGTGTCAGTGCCCACAGTCAAATGTGTTTTACATCTACACGGACTTAGAGGCTGCCATGCAAGAAGAAAGCCCTTCCTCTAGAAATGACACCTCAAGGCTTAAATGAATTTGCTCTGATCACATGGGCAAAAAAAATGTCCTTGGATGAAAGTTCTCTGGTTAGATGAAGCAAAAATTGAGCTATTTTGCCCTTATTTTGCCCCTTTGATGATGCAGTGATTTTCCTCCTGCACAGATGTCTCTCCCACCTGGAGAAGATGAAGAGCACTGTGAGAATCATGTTTTATGATTTCTCCAGTGCCTTCAACACCATCAAGCCTGCGCTTCTGGGGGACAAGCTGGAGCAGACGGGAGTAGACTCTCACCTCACAATGTGGCTGCTGGATTACCTCACAAACCGGCCTCAGTTTGTGAGGGCAGGAGACTGTGTGTCCGACACTGTGGTCTGCAGTACGGGGGCCCCGCAGGGGACTGTCCTTGCCCCCTTTCTTATCACCCTCTAAACAGCAGACTTCTCCCATCACACCACAAACTGCCATCTTCAGAAGTTCTCTGATGACTCCGCCATCGTCAGCCTTATCACGGACGGAGATGAGAAGGAGTACAGAGAACTTAACCGGGACTTTGTGGACTGGTGCCTGCTGAACTGCCTCCAGATCAATGCGGTGAAAACCAAGGAACTGGTGGTGGAATTTAGCAGGAACAGACACACTTCTCCTTCACCAGTGAACATCCAGGGAACGGACATTGAGATTGTGGACTCTTACAGGTAACCTGGGTGTTCACTTAAACAACAAACTGGACTGGACTACAAACAGCAATGCACTTCATAAGAAAGGTCAGAGTAGACTCCACCTGCTCAGAAAACTGAGGTCCTTCGGGGTGCAGGGAGCACTTCTGAGGACCTTTTATGATTCTGTGGTGGCATCAGCTATCATGTATGGAGTGGTCTGCTGGAGCAGTAGCATCACAACTGCAGAGAGGAAGAGACTAAACAAACTGGTAAAGACAGCCAGCTCTGTCCTGGGCTGCCCCCTTGATCCTGTGGAGGTGGTGGGAGACAGGAGGATGATGACAAAGCTGTTGTCTGTCATGGAGGACACCACCCACCCCCTGCAGGAAACAGTATCATCACTGGGCATCTCCTTCAGTGACAGACTGCTTCACCCACGGTGTCTAAAGGAGAGATACCGCAGGTCCGTCTTTCCTGCTGCAGTCAGACTTTACAATCAAGCCTGCTCCCAGTAGCTCAGTTCACCCACCTACAAACTGTGCAATAAAAATGTACATAATGATGCTGTGCAATTTCATAAGAATGTTGCTGTAAATATTGTATTTTTTCTTCTAGAAGGAAAAAATATTTATATGTGTGCATTGTGTGCTGCTCTCCCTTTTATTCTGTTCTATTTGCTGCTGCTGTTACATTGTAAATTTCCCCGCTGTGGGATCAATAAAGATTTGATCTATCTATCTATCTATCTATCTATCTATCTATCTATCTATCTATCTATCTATCTATCTATCTATCTATCTATCTATCTATCTATCTATCTATCTATCTATCTATCTATCTATCTATCTATCTATCTATCTATCTATCTATCTATCTATCTAGAAGAGACAACCTTACCCCCAAAACACCATACCCACTGTCTGTAAGCATGGTGGTGGTAGTATTATGCTCTGGGGCTGTTTTGGTGCCAGTGGAACTGGTGCTTGACAGAAAGTAAATGCAATAAGAAGTAGAATTACCTCAACATCCGTCTATTATCTATACACCGCTTGATCCTCATTAGGGTTGTGGAGGGGCTGGGGCCTATCCCAGCTGACTTGGGGCGAAGGCAGGGGACACCCTGAACAGGTCAATTACCTCACCATTTCTCAGGAAAACCTAAAATCATCAGCCAGAAGGATGGGTCTTGGACCCAGCTGGGTGTTCTAACAAGACAATGACCCCAAACACATATCAAAAGTAGTAACAAATGGCTAAATAGGGCTAAAATCACAATTATAGACTGGTCTCCCCAAAGTCCTGACCTAAACCCATCAAGAATCAGTAGACTGTGATGGACAAACAAGTCTGCATCAGAAAATCATCAAATTTAGTTGAACTATACCAATTTTGTCAAGAGGTGTGGCCAAAGATAAAACCAGAGGCTTGTAAGAAGCTTGTTTACAGCTACCAAAAGCACCTAGTTGACGGGGGAAAGGGACATTCAAACAAAAATTAGTATTGCTGTATTTTATTTTTGATGTATTTTTGTTACCCAGTAGACTTTGTCATATTTACAAAAGCCCTAGAGGACATACAACAGACAAGAAACAAAATGATTGGTCTTTGTGATAAAGACCAATCAAAAGATGTCTAGATATAAAATGTCTAGGCAAAGTAGGGAAAAATCAACTCAAACTGGTTTCATGACCATAACACTGAGTTCTGTGGACTTCACTTGCCTCCTCAGGCCCTAGATCTGAATTCATTAGAACACTGTGGAATGTGGTAGAGTGGGAGTTGGCCAGCATGAATTTGCCATTGACAAATCTGTACAAATTATGTGACGCAATCATACCAACATAGAGCAGAATCTAAGAGAAGTGTTTTCATCATGACACCAACAACTGATGTTCTAGGTAGTAGCATTCAAGAAAAGAAGTGTATTAAGCAGTTTGTTTTCATTTTCGACGATAGGTAAGTATATTTAGAATTTAGTATTCATCTTTAAATTGTTTTGTGTTATATTTGACATCCTTTAAATCTATGTCAACTACTATTTAGTGTTGTGAAAAGCAGATATGTTTCAATTAGTGCTGTCAAACAATTAAAAATTTTAATCAGATTAATCACTGGGGTTGCTGTAGATTAATTTAGATTACACCTGATTAAATATAATTCATTTTTAATCTATATTAATCGTGTTCATTTTGCGTGACCCAACAGATTCAAGAAAGAAGGGAATATATATGCACCTAACATGTTTATTAAACACCTGTGCTTCAGTGAAAAGAAAACTCCTTCTTGCAGAGTGTTCATATTACTGTAAGTTGGTGGACTGTTCCGTCTTTGGGTTTTTTTGTATTCAAAAAGAGGGCCAACGTGCTGTTTAGCGCAGGGGTATTCAACTAAAATTCAAAGAGATCCAGTCAGAGAAAATATATTAAAGCAAAGGTCCAGAAAATCTTAATGTCTAACTTGAATTAGTGTGATATATGTTGATGTAACCTAGTAGTTATATTAGTGTCTAATAAATAACTTTTGATATATCTGTACATCTGAAAATAAAGTGAAAAATAATGACTGAACAACCTGAACCAACTTATATACATCTTTAACAATACCTGAATCTCAAAAAATGTAAACAGTTGAACACTTTTGCATTTTTTTCTGGCTTATAACACTCCCCTTATACCCCTGCTGCTTAATGGGAGAACTGAGGTGCCAGTGTTTTGAATCGTGGTCTGAACGGTGTCAGGGTCATTCTCAAAACACATTTGGAGCTCATTGGTGAGTCTGGAACCATATTTAGTTTGGATTATGTTCATAGTTGAGAAGCTGGCTCACAGCTGTATGTTGAGCCAAATATAGTCAACATGTGCAGGGCGACTTTCCTCTTGGTGTCGAATTGTTTATTACTCCGCCAAGGAACGGCGGAGTTTCTGTGACGATCGGCGTACGTCTGTCTGTGAATCTGTCTGTCCGTCTGCAACATTACTCTAAAACAGACAAACGGATTTGGATGAAATTTTCAGGGAAGGTCAGAAATGGCACGAGGACCACCTCATTTGATTTTGGCAGTGATGCAGCTTATAGTCTGGATCCACGGATTTGTTAAGAATGTTCCATTGCGAGATATAACGGCTGGGACGGCGTCGCCATAACCATGACAAGTGAACGCTGTTTCAGTTACCTGCATCAATTCACTCGACCCACTACATACTTAGGTCACGCAATTCAGTATCTGTACTACATAACGTCCGCATGCACAACACATGCCTGTACTCACGCAAGGTAATTATTTCTTTATTTAGTTAGTTTGTGGGTCGATCTATTGTTATAAGAGTGCGTGGCTCCGTTGTGAGAGAGAGAAAGCAGTGCGTGTGTGTGTGTGTGAGAGAGAGAGAAAGAGAGAGAGAGAGAGAGAGAGATATCCGAGCGGCCCTGAATGCAGCGAGAGCGAGTGAAGACAAGAGCCGGTAAAGAGAAGAAGAGTTAAGTGTAGCTTCTGGGTTAGTGCAACTGTACGGTATAGCCACAGTCAATTTACAATTAAAGGCTACAGTATTCTCAGACAAGGCCAGGCTCCTGTGTTTTGCCTTCCACAACCGCTGGTGAAGTGAACGGGGTTAACCCCGAAGTGAACTAAGGTAACTTCGGCCCTGGAGAACCGACCACCCCTGTGCTTTCTGACCACGGTCGGACAGCTGAGCAGGAAGGGTTAACACTATATTAAATGACCAGATTCTATGTTGCCGTGATTTCTGAATACACAAACTGAGGAATGAACAGTCTTGGCGGAGCACTGCATTCTCTGAGTGCTTTTCTTGTTGATCTTTTTGTCCGTCCTCCTCTTCTCTCTCCCTCACCTGTTTTCTGAACTCAGCTGCAATGTTTAGGCAGGAATGCAGAGACCAGTTCATTGGCTGAGTAGCGTCATGTGGGATGACTGAACTCGTACCTAATTGGTCTGTGTTTCCTGAGGTGATAAACTAATGCCGTAAACACTGGAAAAGCTGCGCCGGTGAAATAGAAGTGACCCATCAATTTTAAAATACCTGAAATACCTTGTTTCAGGGATTTTGAGTCATTCTACGCTGCGGATGCATTAATTGCGTAAAATTTTTTAAATCTGATTAATTATCGTGCTGGATTAATCCGCGTTAACGCGTTCATTTTGACAGCCCTAGTTTCAACAAGTGAAAGAGAACAGAGGCAAGTAAGAAAGACGCAAAGAAATAAAGAAAGGATTGTGTTGCCAGCAGTGTCATAGTTATGACTCACTCACTTTTTCTGCCAGCTCTGCAGCATTTATGCTGGGGTCATACGGGATGGGATCACCAAGAAAGGTTCGAAATTTGACAGGAAATCCACCATAAACAGGAGCTACAGGGAGACGAAACCTCTCATACACCCAGCGAAAAAATCCTGTTCAAAAGAGACAAAAAAAGAACACAATAGATGGAGAAATATCAAGAGAGGGTTCAGATCAGACTGCAGACAATGGCAAATATATGTTATCATCAGATTTACATTCACCACAGTAAACACTTCCTCTGCAATGACACTAGGACACTAAGACTTTCATATTTTTTATCCTTTTCCTCCAAAAAGTCCATGATTTACTAACAAGTAGTGTATGTGTATCAAAATCTGCAAAATATTTCTTCACTGTGCAATGGCGTTCTGTTGCTAATAAAAAAAATATTTCTTTTACAAATGCACAAGAAAGTCAAGCTGTTGGACTGAGTGACATTTTCCTTCATGAACATAAACACACTTCAGTTTGTCTGACTGCCCCAAATTCTCCAATCCAACCGATTATGAATAATTACAACTAAATTTCTATGCATCACTACAGGTGCATCTCAAACAATTAAAATATGGTGAAAAAAGTTCAATATTTTTTATCAGACCTTGATCAAAGTGAAAATTACATATACTCTGGACTCATTACACACAAAGTGAACTATTTCAAACCTTCATTTGTTTTAATTTTGATGATAATGACTTATAACTCATATAGAAGGTCAGATCTGGTGAGTTGTCTACCCAATCTAGCACTGCAGTGCAATGGTCAGTGAACCATTTACAAGTGGTTTTGGCAGTGTGGGAGATGCCAGGTCCTGCTTAAAGACAAAATTTCCAATCATCCAATGACAGACTGCTCTGCTGTGTCTTTAAAAAAAGACAGCAGAGCAGGGCAGTGGACTGATACAGTCAGTTAAGATTCTACCATCACTACATGCTTCCATCTCCACAAAGTTCTTCAGCAGATGGAAGCATGTAGTTCTCCAAAATCTGCTGGTAGCTAGCTGGGCTGATTTTGGACTTGATTATGCATAGTGGACCGTCACCAGTAGATTACATGGCAGCCAAATCATCACTGACTGTGGAAACGTCACAGACTTTATGCAACTTTGATCCTGTGGCTCTCCACTCTTCCTTCAGATTCTGGGACCTCGATTTCCAAAATAAGTGCAAAATTTTTAGGAATCGGGACAACTTTGCAACAGTCCACTTCTTTCTCTTGCTTCTGACATTGTTTGGTGTTCAATGGGAATTTGACACTTGTAGCCCATTTTCCAGACACGTCTGTGCATGATGGCTTTGCATGCACTGACTCCAGCCTCAGCCTATTGCTTGTTAATCTCCCCAGCATTTTTGAACCTGCTTTTCTTGGCCATCCTCTCAAGTCCGCAGTCATCCCTTTTGCTTGTGCACCTTTTCCTACTACATTTTCCTTCCAGTTAACTTTCCATTAATATTCTTTGATACAGCATTCTGTGAACAGTCAGGCCTTTCAGCAATATACTTTGAGTCTCACCCCTCTTGTGGACGGAGTCAATGATTGTCGATTAGACCTCTTCTCAGGACTGTGAGGGAGTGTCTAGGTGTCCTTGATTGACGTCTCTGTGGCATTGAAATATTCAAAACGCTTTAAGGTTGATTTTGGGAGTGTCTCATGAGCTATAAACCATTGCCATCGAGGTTACAGCAAATAAAGGCTTGAAATACTTCATTTTCTGTGTAATGCAAATATATAATTTTCACTTTGAACAATGTCTGATGAGAAATACAGAACTTATTTCACCGTGTTATATATATTGTGTATATATATATATATATATATATATATATATATATATATATATATATATATATATATATATATATATATATACACACACACAAAACTCAAGCACAAAGAACAGATCATTCCATACGCAAACTTTATTGGAGTCAAGTGGTGTCCAAGTGCATCTCATATAATTAGGTATATGAGATGCACTTGCTATCACTCATCAGCTTGTTGATATTATTTTACTTTAGCCTTCTTTTCACACTTACTGAGAGTTCCCAGAGATCTGAAGCCTTCCCGCACATTCTGAGTAAACATTGGAATTACTGGCTGTAAGACAGAAGAAAATTTAAATGAAGAGGGCGGTGGGTTGTCTATCACAAAATTCTAACACAGAGGGTGTAGGTAGCATTTTATTGAAACTGAATCCAGTACCAAATCCACTTCTCAAATCCAACTGAATGCCTTCGTAACCCTTTGATGCGCAGTGTGGGTCAGGAGATACCCATTTTCCATTGGATTTGGGTCACTTTTGACCCATGTTCGCATCAAAGGGATAAATCTCACTAAGCTTAGCACTCCTTCTTCACAGGTAATGAAACTTGTACACCAATCAGCCACAACATTAAACCACCTGTCGCCATAGTGAGGGCAACAAAGAGGACCAAAATGCTGGAGACAAGACCACAGAGCACAAAGTCAATGTAACTTCAATAAAAATTACTGGAAAATATGAACAAATGTTGGAAAACAGCTGAAGAGTTCAAGCAGGGAGAATCCAAAGTCAGAAAAAAGTAAATCTAAAAGATAAAACAATATAAATTCAGGAAGTGGTAACCAAAAACAAGAAAGCAGAGACACAAGGCACAACATAGAGACCTGAGGGAGATATGCAAGAAAGGATGAAGCTAAAAAGATGGACAGACAACTAACAAGGAGAACGACTGGACTGTAAATACACAGGGGACTGTTTGGGAAACAAGACACAAGTAAAATGAATTAGGCAGGAGAAAAAAAAACACAAAGGTAAGGAGCAAAAACACCAAAAGGTTAAACAGGTGCCATTATGCCATGATAATCAATTCACTTCACCTGCCAGTGGTTTTAATGTTGTGACTGATTGGTGTAAATAGGTCAAAGCCAGTCAAAGATTCTGTTCAGATCTGTGATCCCCTGTTGTTGGGAGGGAAGCCAGAAACAAAATACTAAAAGTAAATGCAACATTATTGTAGGTAGCCCTAACGTATCGTCATAACCTGTAGCTTTAACCTAAAAATGAGCTGAGCAGCAAAAGACCTGAAATGATTATTAACTGATATTACAGAATGGCTATTCAATAAAGCAATAAATAACAAAAAAGTCACATATAATAATTAGCAATAAAGCACAGTCCCCTTACATTACCATTTATAAGGTATATATGAACAATGATTAACTGCTTTATAACTCAATTTGTTATAAATCATTATTAACTGCATATAAAAAAACGAATGAAATATTGATTACACTATATAACATATCATTGCTCAGATATTTCGGACATGTACATGTGTAAAATCATTAGCTACAGTGCGATATAGCACAGTAATATAAAAATATCTCATATCTTATCAATTTTATTCATTATAAACAATTCTACACTTCCAAGTCATGACCAATCAAGTCACATTATGACGTAAAGGTGTACTGATAAATACTACTCATGACTGACAACATATTTGTTAGTTATTCCACTGAAAAGGGGCGCTAAAGAAAGAAGTACATTCTGTATAAATTATTAATACTGAAAAATGTAGAAAAAATGTCGAATATATACACTGAACAAAAACTTAAACGCAATACTTTTGTTTCTGCTCCCATTTTTCATGAGCTGAACTAGATCTAACACTTTTTCTATGTACACAAAAGGTCTATTTCTCTCAAATTTTGTTCACAAATTTGTGTTAGTGAGTACTTCTCCGGTGTCAAGATAATCTATCCACCTCACAGGTGAGGCATATCAAGATGCTGATTAGACAGCATGATTATTGCACAGGTGTGCCTTAGGCTGGCCCCAATAAAATGCCACTCTAAAATGTGCAGCTTTACTGTATTGGGAGGGTCTGGGATGGGGTTAGAAAACCAGTATCTGGTGTGACCACCATTTGCCTTATGCAGTGCAACACATCTCCTTCGCATAGAGTTGATCAGGTTGCTGATTGTGGCCTGTGGAATGTTGGTCCACTCCTCTTCAATGGCTGTGCAAAGTTGCTGGATATTGGCAAAAACGCTGATCCAGCGCATCCCAAACATGCTCAATGGGTGTCATGTCTGGTAAGTATGCTGGCCATGCAAGAACTGGGATGTTTTCAGCTTCCAGGAATTGAGTACAGATTCTTGTAACACGAGGCCATCCATTATCGTGCTGCAACATGAGGTGATCGTTGTGGATGAACAGCATAACAGTGGGCCTCAGGATCTCATCACGGTACCTCTGTGCATTCAAAATTCCATCCATAAAATGCACCTCAGTTCGTGGTCCACACCATACGCCTGCACAAACCACAAACCCACCGCAACCATGGGCCACTCGATTCACAACATTGACATCAGCAAACCACTCACCCTACAATGATAGACACGCTGTCTGCCATCTGCCCTGTACAGTGAAAACCGGGATTCATCCCAGAAGAGAACACCTCTCCAAAGTGCCAGGCACCATCAAATGTGAATATTTGCCCACTCAAGTCGGTTATGACGATGAACTGCAGTCAGGCTGAGACCCCGATGAGGACGACAAGCATGCAGATGAGCTTCCCTGAGACGTTTCTGACAGTTTGTGCAGAAATGCTTTGGTTATGCAAACCAATTGTTGCAGCAGCTGTCCGGGTGGCTGGTCTCAGATGATCTTGGAGGTGAAGATGCTGGATGTGGAGTTCCTGGGCTGGTGTGATTACACGTGGTTTGTGGTTGTGAGGCTGGTTGGATCTACTGCCAAATTCTCTGAACACCTTTGGAGACAGCTTATGGTAAAGAAACGTACATTCAATTCACAGGCAACAGCTCTGGTGGACATTCCTGCAGTCAGCATGCCAATTACACACTCCCTCAAAATTTGCGACATCTGTGGCATTGTGCTGTGATAAAACTGCACATTTTAGAGTGGCTTTTTATTGTGGCCAACCTAAGGCACACCTGAGCAATAATCATACTGTCATACGTAACAGCAGTGTGCAATTGTATGTCACACAATACACACAGTTTATTTCTACTACAGAGAACTCCATTATGATGGCTTTATCTCTATTTCAAACAAGTTATACTTTTCACATGCAAAGGATGGAATACACTGGGCATGATGACCAGTGTTTCAATGGTCTGTTAATGTATTTCAAAACATTTTCAACATTATAAAATTCAATTACACTACATCTGCAGGTGTCTTGAAAAACACCATAAAGTAATGTGACATTAAGTGAAACTGAAACAACGCACCACTTGAGAGTCAATGGCGACCTGAGCAAAGCCTTTGCGTTTACCCCAAAGAAGAGGGTAGGTCTCATCACTGAACAGAGCTTCCCGCACTCCACCTGGAGAAATCCCCAACAGGTGGCCATTCCTCAGAGCCCGCACACACTCCTCTTGAGGACCATGAATCACGCTGAACACTTCCAACAACAATTTGAAACCTGGAGGAAGTGGACAGGATGAGAAAAGAATTCAGATAAGGCTGGCACTGAAAAAAGTAAGAAAAAGATGATCTACACCAATATCTAAATCCAAACATATTTCATATTTAGAATTTTAAACACAACAAACACTGTTTAATAAGTTTTAAGTTAGTTCCAAACACAAGATCTCATACCTACACTTAAAGTAACATAATGGGTGACTTGCAGTGACTTTGCATATTTAACTTTAATTTGTGTTGTGAGAATTCTGTCTTATCTTATTCCTAATCTTTTCAAAATACTATTTATTTATGTATGTGTGTATATATTTTTAAAATTGTGTTTTCCTTACCCAGATTTTTACTTTTTTAACTATGCATTTGCATGGCTGTTTAACACAGATTTTAAGACAGCCATGATGTCCATGTCTTTCTTGGGAGTGTTGTTTGTGCATGTCGTCAATAAATAATATTAGACCTCCACAAAATGCACTTCAGTACATCACCAGTGGGGGCACAATCAGAAAGCAGCACATTTTGGCTACAACAGAATATAAACCTTGTAATGCGTTCCCTATATTGTGAGACCCTTAAATTAATGGCTGGACATACTATCTACGATGTGGCCACTGTTCCATTTTCTCTCATGACCTTACCATCAACAATATTGCAACCAACTTAATAGTGACCACTGACCTTGTTTATGTTGTGGAAAAGCAGATGTTTAGGCTAGTACGTGGGTTATTACAACCAGTGCAACTAGTATGCAGGCAAATATGTGGAATCACAGTTGTTATGATGACTATGTACTGGTAAAAAGCAAGTACAGTTAAACCCAAAATTATTCATACCCCTAATTTTTTTTACAGTGTCACGAAGAGTGCTATGTCCAAAATTGTTTTGAGAAAATGCAACATCAATACAATTTCAAATGGTTTAGGTAATTTCCACAATGTTCTTCAGCATACTACTTGACCATAAATTAAGAACAGCGATTCAGCAGTTCTGTAGTCAGTAACTAGACAATTGCAAGTCATGGCTACAACCAAAGAGCTTAGTAAGCTTACTACTAGGATCCAGAGAAAGAGCTGCACAATGGGGCTGCTGACAAGATAGGGAAAGCCTACAAAGTCACATCCAAGTTTTTTCATGTGTCAGTCGCCACAGTGCAAATCAGCAAAAAAAAGTGTAAACATTTACACACTCTGCTAAAAGGAAATGGTAGGAAACCAAAAGACACCCATCCACCGGTATGAATAGTAGTGCAACAGGCCAAGAAAAATCCAAGGTTCACCATGAGGGCCATCCTGATGAATCTAAGCAATTTTGGTACCAACAACTCAAGGCACTCTAGTAAATGTTGCACAAAGCTTGTCTCAATGTATGCCAACCAAGATGGGATCTACTTTTTCAAAGCCCCTTTCAGACATGCATCCCATTTTATTATTTTGACGGCAATTTAAAGTGTCGGCTTCATGTCTGAATGCAGCACAAGTCTGACCAGCACAATTATGGATAGATATGCATAAGTTATGACAAGTAACTAAGGGAAGAATTATTCCACATTTCAGCAGCGACATTGTCCCGAAAACATCACAGATCGCTGAAAAAATTTTCGGACACCCAATGCATTTGTGAAATGTTGCATTAAGAATCACTCTTAGGTCTTCAAGTGCAATTTCTTTTAGTACAGTCACAGCCAAAATACTAAAGAAATCCTTAAAAAGACATTAAAAACTTTAAATTGATTGGTTCCATAAAGATACATAAGAAACTTTGAGTATTGGATCATTCTGGTACCAGTGATCCACTAATGAAAGCTGTGCTTTTTATTAAAAGGTACACTTTTTGTTGCCATGCTTTGTGTCTATATAAATCCAGCACATCTGAAAGTTCTTCAGAGACAAAAATGGCTAAAACAAAGAAGCTAATACAGGAAACATGCCTGAAGATACAGATTCTCAGCCAGGAAGGGTACAGCTGCCGCCAGATAGCCACGAAGTGCAGATGCAGTCCTTCAGCAGTTGGATACACTCTGCAGAAATACAGATGAACCAACAGTTTGGAAGATAAACCAAGATCTGGGTGTCCAAGGGTTTCTTCAGTGAAAAATGACTACATCCTGATCCGTATGTGCAGGGAAAACTGCAGAATGACATCACAGGAGCTTCAGCAGCAGTGGTCAAACCAAACTGGTGTCCAGTGTTCCACCCGCACTGTACTTGGCCAACTTTTAGATCATGGATAAAAGTCCCACAAGGCTGTCAAGAAGCCCCTGGTCAATGACAGACAGACGTTAGCCTGCTGTCGTTGGGCCCAAGCACACAAGAACTGGACAACCAGGAACTGGAAGAAGGTTCTTGTCGACCCGGCCGCTTACCAGGCATCTGGACCCCCACTCCTCGAACAGGACCGGGATTCATTCCTGGCCACCGCTCTCCGCCGATTGCATCAGCGTCGACATGTGTCTCCACAACTGTCGGTCTCCGGGAGCCTGCTTTCCCCCCTCCCTCCCTGTAGTGAGTTCCAGCCTTAGTTTATTTTTATTTATTACTATTCCTTAGCCTGGTCTTAGCTTCAGTTTCTGTTCATAGCTTTTGTCTCAGTTAGCTATATACTCCCTTCCTAGCTTGATTTGTATTAATTATTATTTGTATTAAATCTGTTTAATTTTGATCTGCCTCCGCTTGCTCTGTATGCTCTCCCTTTGGGTTCTCCTCCACGTTCCGTGACAATTCTGTGGTCATATGAGTCCAGTTTCCAGCTTCCTCTTGCTAATGTGAGGGTATGCAGGTCAGGCAAAACATTATCTCCAGCATGTACAGTACCTACTGACAAGCATGGTGGAGGCAGTATCATGGTTTGAGGATACATGAGTGCTGCTAGCGTTGGTCATCTCATTGTCTGTGATGGCACACTGAACTTTGCCAAGTGTTGTGCCATTTTCCAAACCCACATGCTCCCTTCTGCATGTGCACTGTTCCGTCGAGGTCAAAATTGGATGTTTCAACAACATAATGCCCCTTGCAACACATCCAGGGCCAGAAGAACTTAGATGCAGGAGCACAGTATCCAGGTCCTAGACTAGCCAGCTCAATCCCGGACATGAGCCCCATTGAAAATCTGTGGTGGATTATCAAAGAATTTAGAAGAATTAAAAGCAGTAATTAATAATTATTTACACAAATTTATACAGGAAGCAAATAGGCAGACGAGGAACTGTCGTAACATTTGAATACACAGACTGGTGCCCCCGAGGGAGACGACTACAGAAGTGGTGGAAAACTACACATGATATGACAGAATTACAGATGAACCAGGACTTTGCAACACCAAGCTCAGAAAGCTAATGCGACAGACAGGAAACATGCACAGGGCATGACAATGCTTAACACCACACTCACCTACACGATGAATACACAGAGTACACTAAAGCCTGTTTTATGCTTGCACGTCAATGCTTAGTCTGGCATGAATGGCAAATATTGCTTGCTTACGTGAGCATTCTTTGGCACTGTGGGGTGCATCTCTGCATGAGGTCGTGAGAAGAATCAAAGGAAGAGTGACCTATGTCAGGAGGAATAAAATGCCACCACTTTAACTGACTGATGAAGTTAGCAATGTTCCATGTTCAGTGTCTGACAGTGGCCCAAGATAGGCAAAATAAAGCTAAGCTAGCCTTTGCAAAAAACTCACCTGGGAATATTAGACAGCTTTCAGTCATCAGTTCTGTCGTTGGATAAGATGAAAATGGATGTGTTTAGTGCAGGATCAACAAGCCATAACATAGTCATTTAAGACAGAAAAAGAGCAAGTTCCATCCATTAAAAGTCACAGACGGGAGTCAGGGTTCACTGTGATTGATGGAGCACAGTTGTTAAGGCACCACACCAGATGTGCAACCTTAAAGGAAGACACGTTCCAGCTCTGTCAGGATGGTGTGTGTTATCAGGAGGAGGCCACAAGAAGGCAGACCTTCAGTAGATTCACAATACTCGCCTCCAGACAAAAAAAAAAACAATGTGAATTTGGCCAAGTTTAGCCAAGTGACCGGCTCAAACCCAAGTCACTGCCAGGCCTACAAAGGACCAAATGGCTGCCAGAAACATTGTGATCAACTTCTGACTCTGCAAAAAGTGGGGTTCAAAATCTTTAAAAAAACATCAAAAGGATTTCACTCCCATCGACAATGTCACAAGGAACGCGGAAATCTCATTAGCACAAAGACTGACAATTACTCCACCATCCAGGATTTCACTATACTTTATGTTTACTCATTTAAAGGAACTGTTGAACATGGATTTCAATAGCCTCATTATGATCACCATTACACCACGCACTCTCCTTAAATCTTTTATTATATTTGTTCAGGTTTCACACTAGAAGTTTTACAGTGTTTGATGCCATCTATGTTTAGTCTTGTTTACATCGTCTATCTACCAATAGTGCAAACACATAATTAACTGGTCACAATACTGAACTGCTTAGAAATCATAAAACCGCTAAAAGGTAGATGAAAGTGTAACTCTGTGAGGAACATCTGGACATCAGTCTTCCCCAAAAGAGCTCGGGCCAGACCCTCTCCTGAGTTATTGACATGCAAAAGTCCCCTTTAAAAGACCATGGCCGAAAGCACCACTTTGAGTCCTCCTTCCCAAGAGTCCTTCTACGAGTCCTCCTTCCTAAGAGTTTTAAATGAGTCCTACTCAAATTCTTCATGACTGACTCAGAGGCTCCACTCTGTCCACCGCTGTTCCAACTCGCATCAACAGGCTGCTCAGGCCATCCCTCAGCAGTAGCACCACCGCATCATCACAATGTGTATGATCGTAATATTGACCCCAATATTCCGATATAATAATGTGTTATGCCCCCAGTGTAATACAGTGTGTTTCAGTTATTTTTCTTTGCAACAGCACCACCTTGTGCTTAGCTATGCTCATTGCATGTATCCCGGTTAGTAGGGTTACTTCCTGGTTATTTCTTGTTTGAACCAGAAGTAGAAAAGTCCGAAGTCTGCGATGTTCGCTATTAGCGATTGTTAGCTTCCTATTTGTCTCTTGCTAAAGCAACATCTGTGAGTATACTAAGTTCACAATATATACTGACTTTAACCGTTGCACATTTCCTGTCTGGAGTTGTGTAAATTCATATTTTATACATGCTAATCGTTACGCAGCTAAGTTAACACCGATAGCATCTGACTATTGGGATAATTTTAGGCTTTTGGTTTAATGCTGGTGGCTCATAGTGGCATTCTGTTTGTCTTGTGTTTTCCGTTTCACAACATTTTAATAAACTTCTGCGAACCTTCTACATGGTGGAATTATTGAGACTGTTCAGCTGACTGGAGAACTAGCTTTAGCAGTTAGTGAGACCAATACAGTGAAAAGATGGCAATACAGCATGGGGTGAGAGAGAAAAGCCATCCTAAGATGTTACCGCACGCCATTCCAAGAGCTAAGTGCAGCAAAGCAACAAGAAAGCCTTTCACGGTAGCTTAACGCTTCTGTTGATGTTATAAACACATCAAATCAAAATGACTGAGCCAGACAACAAAGCTAATGATGACAACCGCTCTACAGCATCATGGTCATCTTGTTCATCATCCAGCTCAAAGCGAGGCCTCGCTATCGCTAAAGCTAAAGTTGAAGCTGCCCAGATTAGAGCGGCACATTCACAGAGGGAGACTGAACTGAAAGTAGAACAGGCACGCATTCAAGCTACCCTTGAAGCACTGAAAGATGAAAAGGAGCGAGATGCTGCCATAGCAGAAGCAAACACACTGGAAGCCGGACTACTGGTACTGGATGTAGCTGAATACAGCAGAGCTTCAAACCTGATCCTACAAAGCAGCCAACGCCAGCACACAGCAGTGTATGTGGCAGATTAGGCCACCACACTAAGGTGGTCCAAATGTCAAGATAAAAAGCAACATTGTTAACCCACATCACCCCATGCAAATGCGCTGCCAACCAGAACTGACAGGGATGCCAAGTCCACATTTCTGCAGTTACACAATACAGATCCTGTCTACTCTGTACCACAGCCTTCATCTCATGCTCTATGCTATGTTGCTGCATCACATCAACAATTCCCAACTCCTGTACAGAAGCCCATTGGACCACCATATGGACCTGCTTATATGCATTCTCAAAACACCAACAACCTTGCCAAAAACCTTGCCCGCAGCCAAGTAGTCACGTCAGGGTTTACCACGTATGATGACCAGCCTACTGACTACTGAGCCTAGAAGACATCTTTTCAGAACGCTATCGGTGGCTTAGATCTGTCTGCCGCAGAGGAACTCGACCTATTAATCAAGTATCTTGGAAAAGAGTCGTCATAGCATGTTAAAAGAATAAAGGCAGTCAACATCAGAAGTTCTCTCAGTGGACTGACAATGGCATGGAAGAGGCTCAAGGAAACATAATAGGCACCTGAATCCATTGAACAGGCCCCTTTCAATAAGTCAGAAAACCTCCCCAAGATCACCACAAAGGACCCACAGAGACTCAGAGCTCTAGCAGACCTGCTGTTAGAGCTTCTCATATTTTGACACCTCTCAAGGAGTAAACCCAATAACTGAGAAACTTCGGCACAACATTCAGGAGAAGTGGATATCCTTTGAGTCCAGATACAAACAAGAACATTTAGTCAGTTTCCCCCCTTTCTCTGTGTTTACAGACTTTGTTTGCAAAGAGGCAAACGCTCGCACAGACCCCAGCTTCAACTTCTTCACGACCTCACAACCTCCAGAGGAGAAAAGGAGTAGTTGGGAGAGACATATGAAGATATCTGCCCACATAACACAAGTGGGCTTTGTAGACAGTCCCGAGGCTAGGAAGGACAATAGATCAGCCGAACCAAGCAGACACTGTTTCTTGCACAAAAAATCTCATGTCTTGGAAAAATACAGAGGCATTCCTGATAAGAGCTTAGATGAACGCAAACAGTTCTTACAGAAGCTCGCAATCTGTTTCCGATGCTGCTCCTCCGCTGACCATATTGCCAGGAACTGCGAAGCTGTGGTAAAATGCACTGAATGTGAGAGTATGAACCATGCATCAACACTGCACCCAGGGCCAGCCACTTGGAGGTTTAAGCCGTCCCTTCCTGCTACAGAGCACCGCAGGGAGGAGGATGAGGCAGATTCCCAGGAGGTCACCTCTAAGTGTACACAAGTTTGTGGTGAAGGATTAAGTGCAAGAGTATGTGCTAAAATATGTCTTGTCAGTGTGTTTCCAGCTGGATCTAAAGAAGAATCTAAGAAAATGCGTGATATTGGATGAACAGAGCAATCGCTGCCTTGCAAGGTCTGAGTTTTTTGATCTCTTCAAAATCTGTGGTTGCTCCTACCCATACACGTTAAAGACATGTGCCAGGATTAAAGGGACTACAGGGAGAAGAGCCTGTGGCTACATCATGGAGTCCGCAGGCAAATAGCTAAGCTTTCTTCTACCTATGCTCCTGGAGTGTAACGACATTCCAACCAACCGGTCTGAGATACCCACCCCAAACGCAGCTCGCCATCACTCTTACCTGAGACACATCGCTGATCAGATTCCTGTCCTCGACCTGGATGTGAACATAATCCTACTGGGCAGGGACATCTTAAGGGCACAAAAAGTCCGCAAACAGATAAATGGTCCAGACAAACCACCATTCGCCCAGAAGATGGACCTAGGATGGGTCGTCATCGGGGACGTATGTCTTGGAGGTGCCCACAGATCAACTGGTGAACAGCTACAAAACATTTATCCCAGAGAATGGTCGTACAAGCCATCTACAGCTGTGCAACAGTCAGATCAAGGTGAAGGAGATGCTTAGTCAGACACTCAAGCACCAGCAGCATCCAATACTAATCTCCATGTACAGCTGTACGGCGCAAGTTGGAGACAACATGGGTCAAATCATCTTCAGTCATACCGATGATGACAATAAACTTGCTCCATCGAAGGAAGATATACAGTTTCTCCAGATCATGGACGCAGAGGTCCACCGAGATCACTCTGATAGCTGGGTCACACCTTTACCTTTTTGGTCTCCAAGGCAACTGCTCCCCAACAACAGGAGATAAGCACACGACTGTCTCATCTCACTCCACTACACACTGGAGAAACGGCCTCGGATGAGGGCTCATTTCATTGACTTCATGGAGAACATCCTCCAACAAGGACATGCAGAGGTGGCACCACATTTGCAGCCCAGAAAGGGGTGCTTTTACTTACCCCTGTTCCCTGTTTGGAGTCTACCATCCCAGGAAGCCAAACAAGATACATGTGGTCTTGGACTCAAGTGCACTACACGTAGGTGTGTCACTCAACAACATTCTACTAAAGGGCCCTGACCTTAATAACGGTCTGTTAGGCTTGTTGATGAAGTTCAGAAAGGAACAGGGAGCCATCGCTGCCGACATTGAACACATGGTCCACTGTTTTGTGTTGAAGAAGGATCACAGGGATTTCCTCCGCTTCCTGTGGTACAGAAAAAATGATCTTACCTGCGATATCGTGGAATACAAGACACGGATCCACCTCTTTGGGAACAGTCTGTCCCCTGCTGTGACCATGTATGGCTTATGGAGAGCAGCTCAAAGGGCTGAGGCAGACCACGACAGCGAATGTAGAGCATTGGTCGAGTGTGACTATACTAAGCTGACAATACATACTGACTTTAACCATTGCATATGTCCTGTCTGTAGTGGCGTAAATGCATATTTTATACATGCTAATAGTTACGCAGCTAAGTCAACACCGTTAGCATCAGGCTATTGAGCTAATTTTAGGCTTTTGATTTGATGCTGGTGGCTCACAGTGGCATTCCGTTTGTCTTGTGTTTTCAGTTTCACAACTCTTTAGTTAATGTTTGTTTTGTTGTGTCATAGTTACTACGCCAAGGACCGCAGCGGAGTTATGTGATGATCGGCGTATGTTTGTCCTTCCGTCTGTTTGTGGACTTACGGATCTGGATGAAGTTTTCATGGAAGGTCAGAAATGGCACAAGGAGCACTTGATTAGATTTTGGCAGTGATGTGTCTGATAGTCTGGATCCATGGATTTGTTTCAAGATTTCTGTATCATTGCGAGATAGCGGCACAGCGTTACTGTAACTACAACAAGTGAATGCAATGTCAGCTGCTTGCTGATGATAACATGATTGCAATCCTACTAAAATCAACTGCTGCGGACTTATCGGGACTTATCTGTCGGAAATCATACAACAACTGAGCAGCCTTGGCAGAGTACTGCACTCTTTGAGTGCTTTTCTTGTTCGTAGTTGTCACTGTGTTGTATGTTGAGAGATGTTAGTTTAATCAGTGTACATAAATTTGAGTTCAATGCCTCCATGGTTTTGGTTGTTCACATTTCAGTCCTTACCTGCTACAGATTCCAGCTACCTTGCTTTATTTTTTTTAACTTCATCTTTATTCACCCTTCTTGAAATTCGTACAGTATACATAATACAAGTTTCTGTTTTTTCTTTTCTTTTTTTTTTCCAGTTTCCAGACAAAACAGCAACATCAAATTAAGCAAGACAAAATGGTACAGAGGACAAAACAATTAATAAATAATTTAAAAAACTATGAAAAAAGAATTATTTAAAATGTAAAAAAATAATAAAAAAAACACCTACTCCAGGCTGTCTACTCTAGGGTATAATTAGTAAACCAACATCATCTTTATACAATGACTGCATGTGGAATGTAGGTGTAACGCCCCTGGGCCCGGCAGGTGTCAGGAGGGGTGTGTTTATAAATCCTGTATGTGTAAACAAAGACACACTACATTTTAGCTTTCTTTCAGCTCGGCTGCAGGATTTATTCTGCTTTCTCCAACAAAGAAATGACACAAAAATGTTCTATTAATTTTGTAACTTACTCAATAATACCAAATGTATAGACAGTATCTTGAATCTGACATAAACAATTGTTGGCTTAAGAAAACAAATGCACAAATATTTCTCCATGCAAACTTGTCTCTGTCACTTACATGGTCTTTGACATCACACCAAATCACACATAAAACAATACTTAAACGACCAGTGTCAAACTTTACTAAGGCTGTGTTAGCAACTTACTAGCAACAGGTGCGCTAGCCTAGCATGGTCGCGTGCAACAAAACAGCTCTATCTCTACAAATAACTTCAATATAACTCGACTCTAAATAATGCATATTAAATCCAAGAACTCACAACATAATATGCCCTTATTCTGGGGTACATGCATATGGTTTTGAGGTTCATAAACTCACCTGTATGTGTAAACAAAGAGACACTACGTTTTAGGTTTCATTCAGCTCGGCTGCCTCAATGCGGTTTTATGTTCCTCTCTGGCCTGTGTGCCATCTAGTGACCTGTTTGAAAATTGTTTTAACACAGAAACCAGTAATACGCGATGAAAGTTGGTCTTTTAAACATACTTAAACACAATGAAGTAGTTTTTGTACATTTTATATACAGGGGTATCTGTTTTTAAAGACATTTTTAACATAGCTTATTTTTAGCAATGTGCTGTATCAGTTTCAATGACTTTTTAACCTTTTCTTATGACATACTTAACCTTTTAACTGTATTCCCATTCATCTCAAAAATAAACATTTTAACTCGTGCTGTCACATGATTAAAAGTTGTAATCAGATTAATCACAGCGTTGCTGCGGATTAATTCCGATTAATCGCGATTAAATATCACTCATTTTTAATCCATATTAATTTCATTTCATTTTGCATAGGGCAACAGATTCAAGAAAGAAGGGAATATATATGCACTTAACATGTTTATTAAACACCTGTGCTTCGGTGAAAAAAAACTCTTTCCTTCAGAGTGTGCCTATTACTGTAAGTTGGTGGGCTGTTCCATCTTTGGGGTTTTTTTGTATTCAAAAAGAGGGCCAACATGCTGTTTAGCACAGCGGTATTCAACTAAAATTCAAAGAGGTTCAGTCAAAGAAAATATATTAAAGCAAAGGTCCAGAAAATCTTAATGTCTAACTTGAATTAGTGTGATATATGGTGATGTAACCTAGTAGTTTTATTAGTGTCTGAATGTAATCAATCACTGACCGTCAAATCAAATAAATTCAGTACGGTTCAGAAACATTTTAACAACATTTATTCATAAATAAATTTTAATATGACTACATCTGAATATAAAATGAAAAATAATGACTGAACAACCTGAACCAACTTATTTACATCTTTAGCAATACTTAAATCTCAAAAAATGTAAACAGTTGAACACTTTTACATTTTTTTCTGTCTTATATCACTCCCCTTATATCCCTGCTGCTTAATGGGAAAACTGAGCTGCCAGTGTTTTGAATTGTGGTCTGAACGGTGTCAGGGTCATTCTCAAACACATTTGGAGCTCATTGGTGAGTCTGGAACCATATTTAGTTTGGATTATATTCAAAGTTGAGAAGCTGGCTTACAGCTGTATGTTGAGCCAAATATAGTCAACATGTGCAGGGCGACTTTCCTCTTGGTGTCGATTTGTTTATTACTCCGCCAAGAACGCGGCGGAGTTTTGTGACAATCGACGTACGTCTGTCTGTGAATCTGTCTGTCCGTCTGCAACATTACTCTAAAACAGACAAACGGATTTGGATGAAATTTTCAGGGAAGGTCAGAAATGACAAACGGACCACCTCATTAGATTTTGGCAGTGATGCAGCTTATTGTCTTGTTAAGGATTTTCCATTGCGAGATACAGCGGCCGGGACGGCGTCGCCATAACCATGACAACAAGTGAACGCTGTGTCAGTTACCTGTGTTGCAGGTCAAACCTGCTCTCCTTTAACCTAGGCAGGTTGCAGTGTGTGTGTGTGTGTGTGTGTGTGTGTGTGTTAGAGTGTGTGTATGTGTGTGAGTGAGGGTGACGTAAGGAGGAGCGCTGCAGCGGTGTGTGTTGTTGCAGAGACGAGTGTGGAAGCGGAGGCATAGTGAGACGCACCTTGATGATATAGCCAGGCATAGAGGGCAAGTGTGAGAAGTCAGTGTACCCCGGATGAACTGTAAGTGTGGACAGTTGCTGCCGGTTCAATAAAGTGCTTCGTTCTCCCCCTGCAAAGTTTGTCCGGACTTATATTGGCTGTTGCCATTAACGAGCCGCGCTAAGCTAAGCGGGCTAGCGCTAGAGCTGCCCAACCACGGTTCAGCGGCCGGCAGAATCGGGTCAGTAACACCTGCAACAATTCACTCGACCTGTTACATATTTCGGTCATGCAATTCGGTATCTGTACTACATAAAGTACGCATGCACAACACATACCTGTGCTCACGCAAGGCAATTTTTTATTTATTTAGTTAGTCTGTGGGTCGATCTATATTAAACGGCCAGATTCTATGTTGCCATGATTTCTGAATACATAAATTGAGGAATGAACAGTCTTGGCAGAGCACTGCACTCTCTGAGAGCTTTTCTTGGATATCATTTTGCCCGTCCTCCTCTCGTCTGTCCCTCACCTGTTTTCTGAACTCAGCTGCGATGTTTAGCGGCTGGAATGCAGAGACAAATTCATTGGCTGAACTGGGATGGCTGAACTTGTACCTAATTGGTCTGTGTGTTTCCTGAGCTGATAAACTAATGCCGTAAACACTGCAAAAGTTGTGCCAGTGAATTAGAAGCGACCCATCAAAATTACAATACCCGAAATGCATTGCCAGAGATGTTTCAGGGATTTTGAGTCATTCTGCACTGCGGATGCGTTAAAATTTTTAATCTGATTAATTATGGTGCTGTATTACTCCACGGTAACGCACTAATTTTGACAGCCCTAATTTTAACCCTTTACCATAAAAATAGATGAGGGGGAGGTGTATCCTTAAGAGATAAGTGTCATTGAATCAATAGAAACAAGGCAGGGCTCCATTATTCAGTGAACATAGATTTTTGGAGTCTTAGTGCGTAGGTAATCTGCTCTATTTGGTATATGTCCCACACCTTTTGGATCCAGATGTTATATGTAGTGGGATCAGGTGTCATCCACCTAATAGTTACACATTTCAGAGCTGGTGTGAGTTAAGTATTTAAAAAGTATTTCTTGTCCCTCCCATCCAGGCTGCTAGGTATTACCTCTAGTACTGCAACTGCCAGGTCTTGTGGAATGCCTTGTTGAAAAACCTGCCTGAGAGCATCAAAAATATCCATCCATCCATCCATTATCTATACACCGCTTAATCCTCACTAGGGCCGCGGGGGTGCTGGAGCCTATCCCAGCTGACTCGGGCGAAGGCAGGGGACACCCTAGACAGGTCGCCAGTCTGTCGCAGGGCCACATACAAAGACAAACAATCACTCTCACATTCACACCTACGGGCAATTTAGAATGATCAATTAACCTCAGCATGTTTTTGGACTGTGGGAGGAAGCCGGAGTACCCGGAGAAAACCCACGCATGCACAGGGAGAACATGCAAACTCCATGCAGAAAGATCCCGGGAAAGCCGGGACGCGAACCAGGGATCTTCTAGCTGCAAGGCGAAAGTGCTAACCACTACGCCACTGTGCAGCCCGCATCAAAAATATCTTTCCAAAAAATAAAAAAATTGGGACATGACCAGAACACGAGTGTGATTTGGGATATGTGTCCCACAGTCTCTCCAGCATGAGCTAGGACATGCTGGGTTAATTTTAGCTGTTATTACTGGTGTTCTAAAGAATCTAGTGATTACTTTCTATTTGAATTTCCACCATATGTTTGAATTAGTGGCTAAGTGTGTCTCAGTACAAACCTCCATCCAAGTATCCTGTTAAATGCCCTTATCTGCCTCCGACCCCCCACCTCTGTTTGATCTAATGGGTGCTCTGTGGGTTAATTGATAAAAATATGTTATATAGTTTGCCAGTTATTTTATTTTAACTTGCCTCCCCAGTTGTATTTCATTTAAAAACTTTTCTATGGGATTGCGAATTGTAATTTTTCTACATTGCTTGTGCGTTGTTAGGACGGTTCTTAGTTGTAAATATCTAAAGAAATCTGCCCTGTCAAGGTTGAAGTCATTTTTTAATTGCTCAAAAGACTTGAGGTTGTTGCCCTCGAGTAACTGGTTCAAATAAACAAGTCTCTGGTTTTACCATTTTCTAAAGCCAGAATCTAAGTTGTTGGGTATGAAGGTCTTCATAAATCCAATGCTGGCTAACGGTGAGAGTTTTGATAAGTTGAAAGGCGATTTTATTTTCCTCCACACATTGAGAGTAGTCATAGTCTATTGCGCTAGTCCCTGAACAGAGCCATCTGAAAATGGAAGAGTTTGCAGAGGATCTGGACACATATTCTTTTCAATGTTGAGCCAGCATGTGTGTGTATCATTCTGGATCCATGATATCAGAGGCTTCATTTGCGAGCCCCAGAAATAATATTTCAGGTTTGGGAGCTTAAGGCCCCCATATGACTATGAGAGCTGAAAGGTTTTCAAAAGTTGATCTTGGGATTTCGATAGGTAACATTTGAAATTAATATAGTACTCTGGGCCATACATTCATATGAATATATTCAGTACGACCGAGGAGAGAGAGAGAGGAAGTGAGGTCCATCGTTCTAAGTCACTGCTGATATGTCCGATAATTTTAACATAGTTTGCATCATTCAACTTTTGCAAAGAAGGGGTGATATATACCTAGATATTTAAAACCATCTTTAGGCCATCTGAATCCTCACTGTGATTTTATGCTTTGTGGAATATTTTCATTTCCTACGTGTACCTTGCATTCATTACTCTGAGATCAGGTTCATTAGATGAATTATGGTTGATACAGGTTCTGACAAGTACAATAACACATCGTCCGGATGCAACTATAGCTTGTGCTCCTCATTATCTATTACAATCCCTTTGATGTGATCATTGTCTCCGATAAGCGGGCCAATGGTTCGATACTGATAGCAAACAATAGTGGTAATAGAGGGCAACCTTGCCTACATCCTCTTTCTAATGAGAATTGCTCTGATCCATAGCCATTGACTCGGACCAAAGCCTAGGGGGATGAGTAGAGGGTCTGAATCCAACTGACAAAGTTCTGACTGAATTTGTATGGTTTCAGTGTTTGAATTAGGTACTGCCATGACACTCCATCAAACGCCTTTTGTGCATCTAAGGATATAATCACTGTTTTTGATTTATCTTTTAGATATGACATGTTTAATAAGCATCTTAGATTGTCTCCATAGCATCTTCCCTTTACAAAACCAGTTTGGCCAGGATGGATGATTTGTTTGATTATCTGATTAACCCTTCTCGCTAAGATTGCAGTTAGTATGCGCAGGTCGCCATTCAACATTGATATTGGCCTATAGGATGTGCACTCAGTTGGATCTTTGCTCTCTTTATGTATTACTACAATCGTTGCTTCTGTCCAAGATGGGGCCATAGTTTTCAATTCTAATGCATAGTGATATGCTGTTAGTAGTAAGGAGGTCAGTAAGTCTTTGAAGGATTTATAAAACTCATTTATATAACCATCTGGGGCTGGGCTCTTATTCTTAAGTGATAAAATCACTTGCGTAATCTCTTGTGTTGTAACTGACTCATCAAGCTTCTTAGCTACTTCTTCAGGTAGTTCAGATAATTTTATGTGCTTAAGAATGTTTGCTAGCTTTGCATCATCTGTGCAGGTGTCTGAATTTTTATACAAAGCTTTGTAATATTCTGCAAAGGCATCTGCTATTTTCTTTGGTTTTGTGATAAATATGTCTTGTGATTTTATTTTCTGTACTATGTTAGAAGATTGCTACATTCTCAACCTAACGCTAATAGTCTGCTGGCTCTATTGCCATCTTCACAATATTTTTGATTGGTAAATCTTAGGTTACCCTCTATCTTGTCTAATAGTAAATTACTAAGTTCTTTGAGAGTTGTGTTAAGCTTATTTATAGGGGTAGAAGATACAGTTTGTCTGTGCTGACTTTCTAACTCTTTTATTCTGTCTTCCAATTCTTTTTGTTTAGCTTCCTTCTGTCTTCTTCTAGTAATGGTGAATGAAACGATACATACTCTAATATAGCCTTAGCACAGTCCCACAGCATTAAAGGAGATGTTTCAGTCGTAGTATTGATGTCCAGATATTGCTTAAGCTCTGCTGCTACAAAGGCAATACATTTTTCATCATTGAGGAGGGAAGCATTCAGCCTCCAGTGTTTCGAAGTTTCTGAATGGCCTATATCCCATTTTAATACAACAGGAGCATTGTCAGGAAGAATCTCGATGTTCTCTATCCTATGTAACTGAGCCTTAGGAGTAAAAAAGTAATCAATCCTTGAGTATGTCAAGTGTCTGCTTGAATAGAAAGTGAAGTCTTTGCCTCTTGGGAACTTGCTTCTCCACATGTCTACAAGATCTGCGTCTGTGCTCTGTTATTTGGGCATTCTGCTCATTTTAGAGAGGGAAGTTGTAGAGGGATGTCAAAGTCCTGCCCTGGCCCCCTCTCTACGTTCTCTTCCCTCCCCTCTTCTCTCTCTCCCTCCTTTTCTCCTCACTTCTCTCTTCCTTGTCTTCTCCTCTCTCTCTCCTCACATCTCTCCTTTGCTCTCCCATCTCCTGCTCTTTCTCTCGGTCCCACCCCCCTCTGTGCTACGCCCCTGACTGCACCGGTGATCGGAGTTCAGTGACTCCAGCTGCGGAAGAAGCGCAGCTGCATCTGATCGGTCATCGGCGCCTGATAAGAACCAGCTCGTCCCTCCAGTCTCCGCCACATTTTAGCATCTGCTAAGGTAACAAGTTGCTCAGGCCATAGGTACACTTCATTGCACATTCTCTGGCTGAGTTGTGTTTAATCCATATTTGTTCTGCTTGCAGTTTCTGCTGGCCGCACTGCCTGGTTTGCCTCTGTCCTGCCGATCCAGCCGTTAGTGGGACCTCGATCTTCTGTTCCGCCTCTGGAAGAGGCCTCGGATCCCCCCCTGTCGACGCTGTTCCGCCCGGCCAATCTGCCGGGTGATCTGGACTCGTGTTCACCGCCGCGGCTCCCCACCGCCAGTATCTGTGCCTGCCCACACCCACCATTAGGATTTTGATGTTAGTAGGTCAGCCGTTTTGTTCGTCTAATTGCTAATCACCTTAGGTTTCAATTTCGGCTTGATTCATTGGTTTGATTAGCCTGGTTTCCAGTTTGTCATTTAGTCTTTGCTTTTGTGAATGGAGTTTGGTTTGGTTTCGGTTTGTGTTACTTTGCATTATAAATAAACCTCCTTGTTTAACTTAATCTGTCTTTGCCTGATCTGTGTGCCTGCGCTTTGGGTTCTGACTCCCCTGCCCCATGACAAGGGAGGCTGTTTATCCGTTTGGTGCAATGTTATACAGTGAAGGTCTCCTTCTATCGGCAGCAGGCCAGAGCTAAACAGTATAAGCTCATTAAATAGTGTCTTATACTTCATCTGCCCATGAATTTTATAACTTTTCATCAGAATCAGAATCAGCTTTAATGGCCAAGTACGTACACAACATACAAGGAATTTGGTTTTGACTGTTGGTGTCACCCTAGGAATATGGAAGAGAATAATAAAAATAAAGAAACTATGGAAAAAAGAACAGGGAGAAAAAAATAGTAGTAATAAAATTAAATACAACACAATATATACAGATATTTCCAAGCTAGAAGAGAATATATAAACACAGTAGTTCAAATGATAACTGCTATAAACTCAGTAGTGCAAATGATAATTGCATGATGCAGTGCAGAAAGCAGAGAATGCTGTACATGGGGCAAAAAGTACTGTACATGTCCATTGGACTGACTGTTGTACAGGTATGGAGGAATGGCTTAGCTGTTTATCGGGGTGATGGCAGTGGGAAAGAAGCTGTTTTTGTGTCTGGTGGTTTTAGTGAACATGGCTCTGTAGCACCTGCCAGATGGGAGGGGGGAAAACAGTTTATGTCCAGGGTGAGTTGGGTCTCTGATGATGTTCCCTGCCCTCTTCCTCATTCTAGCAGAGTACAGTTCCTGGATAGAGGGCAGGGGGGCTCCGATGATGTTCTCTGCAGTCTGTACTGTGCGCTGTAGTCTGTTTCTGTCCTGCTGTGTGGCTGATCCAAACCACACAGTGACAGAGGTGCACAGGACAGATGGATGACTGCAGTGTAGAACTGGATCAACAGTTCCTGTGGCAGGCTGTGTCTCCTCAGCTGTCAGAGGAAATATATCCTTTGCTGAGCCTTTTTCAGGATGGAGCGGATATTCGTCTCCCACTTCAGGTCCTAAGAGATTGTAGTCCCAAGAAGCTTGAAGGATTCCACAGCTGACACAGGGCTGTTGCTGATGGTGAGGGGGAGCAGTGACGAGGACTGTCTCCTTAAGTCCACTATCATTTCCACAGTCTTGAGCATGTACAGTTCCAGGCTGTTCTGGCTGCATCAGATCACCAGCCGCTCAACCTCCTGCCGATATGCAGACTCGTCACCGTCCTGAATCAGGCCGATGACTGTTGTGTCATCTGCAAATTTCAGGAGTTTAACAGATGGGTGATTGGAGATGCAGTTGTTGGTGTAGAGGGAGAATAGTAGTGGAGACAGGATACACCTCTGGGAATTTGCTTCAGCAGAGGGGAGAAGGTCTCCTATAGCTGGTGATTCCTCGAAGGCCTCTTCCTCTGAAGCAGGGTTGATAGCTGAGAACCAGTTCTTAAGTTTCTTAGAGTAGCTCTTCTTAGCCTCTCTGATCTCTTTGTTAGTTCCTGGCCTTCTTGAACAGGTCTCTGTCTCCACTCTTGTAGGCATCGTCCTTGGCGTGGCTGAGCTGTGGCAGTTTGATGGTGGTGAACCATGGCTTGTTATTTTTGTAAATCCTGAAAGTTTTAGTTGGCTCACACATGTTTTCACAGAAACTGATGCATGCTGTCAGAAACTGATGTATGTTGTCACAAAACAACCTTCATGTTCTTTTTCCGATAAGTGAGTTTCCTGAAGAAATGCTATTTTGGCAATTAATTTGTTTTAGTTGCCGTAGAATTTTTTTTTCTCTTGATTAGACTATAAAGACCCCTGACATTATAGCTGACAAATTTTAGTGTGTTCATTGATTACAATAAGTGGGTAATAAGACCTGGATACTGTGCTTTTGAACCAAGGACTGGAAATGTGAGATGGGGAGCTGAGGCAAACCGACAGTGGAGGAGATCTACAGTTGTGGTCAAAAGTTTACATACACATGTAAAGAACATAATGTCGTGGCTCTCTTGAGTTTCCAGTTATTTCTACAACTCTGACTTTTCTCTGATAGAGTGATTGGAACAGATACTTTGTCACAAAAAACATTCATGAAGTTTGGTTCTTTTATGACTTTATTATGGGTTAACAGAAAAAGTGACCAAATCTGCTGGGTCAAAAATATACATACAGCAATGCTAATATTTGGTTACATGTCCCTTGGCCATTTTCACTTCAATTAGGCGCTTTTGGTAGCCATCCACAAGCTTCTGGCAAGCTTCTGGTTGAATCTTTGACCACTCCTCTTGACAGAATTGGTGCAGTTCAGTTAAATTTGTTGGCTTTCTGACATGGACTTGTTTCTTCAGCATTGTTCACATGTTCTCAATGGGGTTTAAGTCAGGACTTTGGGAAGGCCATTCTAAAACCTTAATTCTAGCCTGATTTAGCCATTCCATTACCACTTTTGATGTGTGTTTGGGGCCACTGTCCTGTTGGAACACCCTACTGCGCCCAAGACCCAACCTTTGGGCTGATGATTTTAGGTTATCTTGAAGAATTTGAAGATAACCCTCCTTCTTCATTATCCCATTTACTCTCTGTAAAGCACCAGTTCCATTGGCAGCAAAACAGCCCCACAGCATAATACTACCACCACCATGCTTGACGGTAGGCATGGTGTTCTTGGGGTTAAAGGCCTCACCTTTTCTCCTCCAAACATGTTGCTGGGCATTGTGGCCAAACAGCTCGATTTTTGTTTCGTCTGTGCACAGAACTTTCCTCCAGAAGGTCTTATCTTTGTCCATATGATCAGCCGCAAACTTCAGTCGAGCCTTAAGGTGCCGCTTTTGGAGCAAGGGCTTCCTTCTTCTAATTCTTGGCAGATCTGCTTTTTGGTGGTTCTCGGTTGACTCTTCACCCTCTTGACCAATTTTCTCTCAGCAGCAGGTGATAGCTTGCATCTTCTTCCTGATCGTGGCAGTGACAAAACAGTGCCATGCACTTTATACTTACAATTGTTTGCACTGTTGCTCTTGGGACCTGCAGCTGCTTTGAAATGGCTCCAAGTGACTTTCCTGACTTGTTCAAGTCAATGATTCGCTTTTTCACATCCGTGCTGAGCTTCTTTGACTTTCCCATTGTAGCGTTTGTGGGCGTTTGTATTCAATGAGCCCTATTTAAATGGCCTCGGAGAAGTTACCAGCTGTAGTCACTCATAATCACTCACAAGAAGTTAAGAGGCCATGCCATGAAGCTCATTTCACTGACACAACTTTCTAATGGGGCTTTTCCACTAGCATCTACTCGGTGCGACACGGCGCAGCTTGTCTTTGTTTGTGAGCTTTTCCATATGGAGTAGTGCCTGGTACGAGGAACTATTTTCAGTACCTTCTCGGCTGAGGTTCCAAGCAAGCTGAGATGAGCCAATAATGTCACGTCTACATAGTGCAGGCCACTGATTGGACAGGGAGTGACGACACACGAGAGCGACTCCAGCACGAAAACAAAACCCGGCATTAAAAAAACTGTAAACAGCGACAGTGTACATTGCTGTTCACGGAACTCTCTGTTCTTCATAATTTTAATATGACAGCCAGACCTGTACCGTGGGTGAATGAAGAGGTTGAAACTTTTCTGTCTTTGGTGGCGGACCAAAGAATACAGAGGGAGCTGGACCGAGAAAGTATATCAAGAGGTCTCAGAGCGGATGGCCGCCCACATATACAGTAGACTGTATATAAAGAGGACAATGAAGCAGTGTAGGGAGGAAGCTGAAAAAGCTCAAAAGTGACAATCGGTCCACCAAAGACCACAACAACAGGCATAAGTTAACCAGGAGCCGTCGGAGGAGGTTTAATGGATGCTATTTACTGGCACCGCACCGGCGAGCAACAGGAGGGAGACTCAGCCGCTGCATTGTTGGAGACATTCGACAACGGTGAGTGTTTTGTGACTTCAAGAAACTTTTACATCATCTATCCCATTGGTGGCAAGCTCCCTTTAAGCAAACAAGTATATTTAGAATGTAACGTCGTCGTCTCCTGTAGCAGACAATAAGCTAGCTAGTTAGCCATCAGCGCTAGCTCGTTAGCCATCAGCGCTAACTCCATGCTCTGCTTGTATTTCGTGCTGCTGTTTCTAACGTTTAGCTCTCAGAAGCGAATACTTCAGTCAGCATGACGAACTAAGCTAGTGGTCTTACAGGTTTATTTTTTTCACAAGTTACAATGTCATGTTTTACGTGTACTTAGGGTAAGTGTTTATTTCTGTTCAAGAATCCTTTCCACGTGCGAAGCCTACTCCACCTCCGTCATGGAGCCCCCAGCTCCCCTGCCTCCTCTCCAGCACCAGCAGCGGCTCCTCTCCAGCACCAGCTTCGAAACCAGTACCAGCTTGGACACCGACACTGTCAACATCAACCTCCAGCACCTCACAGCAACGTCTTATCACTGGTAAGACACGGTAAACAGAGAGCTTGGTTGATTTTCGCATTATTATTATTGCAGGTGTAAATGCTTGCAAGCATGAACAGAAAAGCGAGACAAACGACCAAGAATTCAGGCAGTGTAAATTCAAACTGTGCAGCATGCCAGCTCAGGAACGCCTGATGAAAGCTATATGTAGGTACAGTGACACATAAACAGAACACATGCAGCTGCATTTTTTTCTCCATTGACTTAACAAGTAAGTCACTCTAATTAATTTACGTTCTGGTGCAGTGTAGTATTGCAACCATTCTTCTTACAGTCACTAGGTAACTATGAAACTGAATGACTGGATGAAAGTATACATAGAAATAAGAAAGTATACATAGAAATAAGAAAACACAGCTGTTCTTAACGAAATGAAGCTCACGCCATGTTGTTTTTAGTTGTGGTGGAGGCGGTACTGTTTGTGCTTTGGTTAAAGATAAGATAATCCTTTATTAGTCCCCATGTCAGGGGAAATTTCTCATGCTACAGCAGCAGAATACAGCAAAGAGATAAAGATAATTATAATAACAATAATATATACTTATTATCTTTACACATTTTTATATATATATATATATATATATATATATATATATATATACATATATATATATATATATATATATATATATATATATATATATATATATATATAAAATTACCCTAACCCTATATATATCATATATATATCATTAAAGTAAAGAATGCCAAAAATTTATTAAAGTATTAAAGTAAAACTGTCAAAGACATGATCATGATTGAAAATGGATGGACGGGTGGCTAAACACATCACATCATAGCTGTGGAGTCCTTCAAGCTCCTGGGGACTACAATTCTCAGGACCTGCAGTGGGAGATGAACATCCACTCCATCCTGAAAAAGGCTCAGCAGAGGATGTATTTCCTACGACAGCGGAGGAGACAAGGCCTGCCACAGGAGCTGTTGATCCAGTTCTACACTGCAGTCATCCAGTCTGTCCTGTGCACCTCTGGATCAACCACACAGCAGGACAGAAACAGACTAAAACATATAGTACGGACTGCAGAAAACATCATCGGAGACCCCACTCACCCTGGACATAAACTGTTTCCTCCCTCCCCTCCGGCAGGCGCTACAGAGCTCTGTACACAAAAATCACCATACACAAGAACAGTTTCTTCCCCACTGCCATCAATGTAATAAACAGCTGAGCCATTCCTACACACCTGTACAACAATCAGTATTCCAATGGACATGTACAGTATTTTTTTTCACCATGAACAGCATTCTCTGCTTTTTGCACTACTGTGTTTATAGCAATTATCATTTTGCTAATGTGTTCATATATTCCAGTCTAGCTGTAAATTTCTGTATATATTGTGTTCTATTTAATATTACTACTATTTATTTTTCCTCCCTGTTTCTCTTTCTATAGTTTCTTTATTATTTTTTATTCTCCTCCACATTCCTAGGGTGACACCAACAGCCGAAACCAAAGTCCTTGTATGTTGTGTACGTACTTGGCCATTAAAGCTGATTCTGATCACTTTTCTGTCTTTGGTCTAGGCACGAGGAAAAGGGGCCACAGAAAATTGGACCTTCCAAGCGTACTTGCAGAGATGCAGGCTGAGGAGGAGCGGAACCGTGCCCAGCGTGATGAGAACATCCAGTTGCTCCAGCAGCCTTGCAGCGGGAGGAGATGGCCAACAATGCTGCCTTCAACCAGTGATTCGTGGGTGTGCTGGGGCAGCTGGTGCTGCAGTGGGCAGCCGGCGTGTATGAGCGAGTCCACCTCCAAAAGACTTGAGATTTACAGGTGCTGGTTATATAATTACAATATCATGAAAAAGCTCGTCTTTTGGACAACTGTCAGGTCAGCAGTCTTCCCCATGATTGTGTAGCCTACAGAACTAGACTGAGAGACCATTTAAAGGCCGTTGCAGGTGTTTTGAGTTAATTAGCTAATTAGAGGTGTCTTCAATATTGAACCTTTCCACAATATTCTAATTTTCTGAGATATCGAATTTAGGATTTTCATTAGTATTAAGGTATAATCATCAAAATTATGAGAAATAAACATATGAAATATATCAGTCTGTGTGTAATGAATGAATATAATATACAAATTTCACTTTTTGAATGGAATTACTGAAATAAACTTTTTCATGATATTCTAATTATATGACCAGCACCTGTAGTTGTATATAGTTTTACTTTTAGCCCTCCACTGTAGGAGAGGCTCACCACAGTTTGTACTTTGCACATTGTAAATAGTTTTGTTTTTGCTGCTGACTAATATACTGTTTTGTGACTTATGTGATTGCATCATAACTTTTCATTTTGTCTGGTAGGAAAAGAGTAATAAATAAATAAATAATGTATTTGTGTTTAATGAGATTTAACATGTTTTAACACAAACTACTTCATGGTTCATAATTCCGTTGACTGAATAACACCAAAGCAATACTGATTTATCAAACTGGAATATTCTTAAAACAGCCGTTTTAATGTTTTGGCATTTAATTTGTCATGTGATTTTGCTAACCTTCACAAATAAAACAATAGCATAGACACATCTGCAAAAGGTACAAAAGTTTATTGTCAGAATTGCAGTCAAGAAAACAATAGCGGTCCGGGGACCGAAAAACAGAAGTATAACAAGAAGAATAACTTTTAACTTTTGCATTACATGTACTGCATCAGTGCATCCTGTACATCTCTGCCCTCCTCTACACCTTGTGCCACTGCAGGCTCGTGTGCTGCTGCTTCAGGTAAATCCCATGAAGTCTCATAAGAGAGCCATCTGAAACACATACACAGCATACATATTTTAATACCTGATAGCGATAAATTGCAGCCATTACAGGGTCGTTCACAAGACTGATACACGATAGCTAGCGAACTAGCATTAGCTTACCCTCATACGTCTAGTTCGTATCCTCTTGTCTTCGGCTTGATGCTGCTGTATCGCCTCCCAAACTCTCCTGTGTGTCTCCTGAGTGTTTCAACTCGCCGCTCTCAGCTTTCTCCAACTCTTCTATTACTTTGAATCTGACAGAAAGCCACAGACCGAGCAGCAAGTGTACCATCGCCTCCATGTCCATTGTTGTGTTGCGTTTGTGTCGCACACAAATTACGTTGAGGGACTTTCGGGTGGCCGTGCTATGACGACTCCACCCACGATGAGGTTATATGGAAAAACAACTAAACCGAGACGAGCCGAGTCAAGTACAGTAGTGGCGAGCCATACTGCGCTGAGTAGGTGCTTATCGAAATGTGGCTTAAGTCACCAAAATTGCTAATTCATGTTGCTGTATGTATATTTTTGACCCAGCAGATTTGGTCACTTTTTCTGTTTACCCATAATAAAGTCATAAAAGAACCAAACTTCATGAATGTTTTTTGTGACAAAGAAGTATCTGTTCCAATCACTCTATCAGAGAAAAATCAAAGTTGTAGAAATACCTGGAAACTCAAGAGAGCCATGACATTATGTTCTTTACATGTGTATGTAAACTTTTGACCACAACTGTAGGTATTATGTGGACCCTAAGGAGTAGCAACGAGAGCGTAAACAAACCAAAGACAGTGGGGTATAAAAAGGGAAAACAAAAACTGCCACTGTTGTAACTAAGTTTAACTTCAACTTCTGACAGAACCTCTGAGAACAGTAAGATCAAAACATGAAACATAAAACCACAGTTAGGACCATAACTACCTAACATTGATGGTAGAACAGTGGGACTTAGTCCCTGGCTACAAGTATCAAGCAGCGCAGGTGCACAGTCTAGTATGGAGTTGACTGTGCTTGGGGGTACTTGAGTTAGAAAAGGAGAAAGTAGAGTGTCCATCATTCAGGCCCCTGCAACAATTGGTGATTACAAAACTTCAGACAGCCTTTTGTTCAAAAGTAACAAGGGACAAACCCAGAAGATTAAACAATAGCGGTAAGCAGAAAACAACTTCAGCATGCATAATTTTATTTTCCTATTAGTGCATCAGCTTGTTTTTTTTAGGGGGAAGAGTAGAGATAACAAATATACTGCTCAAAAAACTTAAAAGAACACTTTTTAATCTAAGTATTGCATCAAGACAGTTAAACTTCTGGGATACTGATCTGGTCAAGTCAGTAAAAGAGGTGGTTTTTAATCAGTTTCAGCTGCTTTGGTGTTAATTAAATTAGAAACAGGTGCACTAGAGGGGTAACACTGAGACACCCCTCAAAACAGGAATGGTTTTACATGTAAAGGCCACTGACATTTTTTTTCCTCCTCGTGTTTTCTGACTGTTTTTCAATAGTTTTGCATTTGGCTAGGGTCAGTGTCACTAGTGGTAGCATGAGGTGATGCCTGGACCCTACAGAGGTTGCATAGGGAGTCCAATTCCTCCATGATGGCACATCAATACGTGCCATTGCCAGAAGGTTTGCTGTGTCTCCGAGCACAGTCTCAAGAGCATGAAGGAGGTCCCAGGAGACAGGCAGTTACTCTAAGAGAGTTGGACATGGCCGTAGAAGGTCCTCAACCCATCAGCAGGACAGGTATCTGCTCCTTTATGCAAGGAGGAACAGGATAAGCACTGCCAGAGCCCTACAAAGTGACCTCTAGCAGGCCACTGGTGTGAATGTCTCTGACCAAACGATCAGAAATGGACTTCATGAGGAAGGTCTGAGGGCCCGACGTCCTGTAGTGGTCCCTGTGTTCACTGCCCGACACTGTGGAGCTCGGTTGGCATTTGCCATAGAACACAGGAATTGGCAGGTCCATCACTGCCACCCTGTGCTTTTCACAGATGAGAGCAGGTTCATCATGAGCACATGTGACAGACATGAAAGGGTCTGGAGAAGCCGCGGAGGACGTTATGCTGTCTGTAACATGGTTTAGCATGACCGGTTTGGTGATGAGTCAGTGATGGTCTGGGAAGGCATATTCACTGAGGGATGCACAGACCTCTACAGGCTAGACAATGGCACTCTGACTGCCATAAGTTATCAGGATGAAATCATTGGACCCATTATCAGACTCTACACTGGTGCAGTGGTCCTGGATTCCTCCTGGTGCACGACAATGCCTGTCCTCATGTGGCAAGAGTATGCAGGCACTTCCTGGAGGATGAAGTAATTGATACCATTGACTGGCCCCAATACTCACCTGACCTAAATCCAATAGAACACCTTTGGAACATTATGTTTTGGTCCATCCAACACCATCAGGTTGCTCCTCAGACTGTCCAGGAGCTCAGTGATGCCCTGGTCCAGATCTGGGAGGAGATACCTCAGGACACCATCGTTCGTCTCATTAAGAGCATGCCCCGACATTGTCAGGCATGCACACAAGCACGTGGTGGCCATACAAATTACTGAGTACCATTTTGAGTTGCTGGCAAGGAATTTCAGAAAGACGGACCAGCCTGCCACATCATTTTTTCACTTTGACTTGTGGGGTGTCTTGAATTCAGCCCTCTGTAGGTTGCTAATTTTCATTTCCATCAAGCGACGTGGCATGTTTTCGTTCTTAACACATTATCCAGTCCATATCAATGTAGATATCCAGCTTGTTATTTTTTCCCATTAAAATATGATGTATTTTCAAAGTGTTCCTTTAATTTTTTTGAGGAGTGTTTAAGGGTTTAAGTGTCAGACATTATGATCAGCAATTTTCACTGTTGTTCACCGTCATAGTGTAATTTAGCAAGATCACCCACAGCTTCTCTCAGTCTCCCAGTCTAGTAGGGACAGGTGTGCGATGACAACGGTCAATTTTTATGTCCCGATTCATCGCTGGTACTTCTCTGATAACTTTGGCCACTGCTGTAGGGGACCTGGAATCTGGCTGCTCATCGATACCGATGATACGGATGTTTCCCCCATCTCATTCGCCCCTCCATGTCCTCGCATCATTCTGTTAGAGTTGTCACTTGGGTCCGTAGGTTGGTTATTGTAGTTTGTAAAGAAGCCACATCGTCAGACCATGTTGATAGTCTGTCTTCAACCTCCAGTATGCCCATCTGCATGTCTGCGACTTCAGCTTGGATTACTGTTTTATTGTTCACAATCTCTGACCGGACTGCTTGCTTGTTCCCCACGAGCCTTTCACACTGTTGAGGGGTAATCTTGTCCCATTCTGCATTCAGCACTCATGAATCCTCAAATCATGATACCGACTCCAGCATACTTGACAGTAGGAACTGAACATGCTAGAGATAATGCTTCGCCTGGCCTTCTGCGTACCGTCACATTGACAGGAGGAAGATAAAGCTAGAAACTTGACTCATCTGACCACAGAATCTTCTTCCAATTCCTGGCTGTCCAGTTCTTGTGTGCTTGGGTCCAATGACTCCAGGCTAACCTCTGTCTCTCATTGATCAGGGGCTTCTTGAGAGCCTTGTGGGACCTTAAGTCACGATCTAAAAGTCAGCCATTACAGTGTGGGTGGAACACTGGACACCAGTTTGGTTGGACCAATGCTGCTGAAGCTCCTGTGATGTCATTCTGTGGTTTTCCCTGCACATGCGGATCAGGATGCAGTCATTTCTCGCTGAAGAAACCCTTGGACACCCAGATCTTGGTTTAACTTCCAAGCTGTTGGTTTGTCTGTATTTCTGCAGTGTATCCAACTGCTGAAGGACTGCATCTACATCTGCACTTCCGTGCTATCTGGCGGCAGCTGTACCCTTCCTGGCTGAGAATCTGTATCTTCAGGCATGTTTCCTGTGTTAGGTTCCTTGTTTTAGCTATTTTTGTCTCTGAAGAACTTTTAAATGTGCTGGCTTTATACAGACACAAAGCACGGCAACAAAAATGGTGTCTTTTAATAAAAAGCATGACCTTCACTCGTACCAAAATTTCCCAATACTTAAATTATCCTGTGTATTTTTATGGAACCAATCAATTTTAAGTTTTTAATGGCTTTTTTTGGATTTGTTTAGTACTTTGGCTGACTGTACTAAAGGAAATTGCACTTGAAGACCCAAGAGTGATTCTTAATGCAATATTTCGCAAATGCATGGGGTGTCTGAAAACCTTTTTTTCCACCACTGTGTGAAGATGTAGAAATAAATCATGGCAAAATAAATTGCTAACCTGTGTGTTTTGTGTATTTTTCACTAAATTTGGTTATCAATTTTGAATTTAAAAGAAGGGGCGCACATAAACTTGCACTTTGGTCATTGCATCAATTGCACTGATACTTCTTCATTTCTGGTCATGGAAATAGAAAATTGCAATTTTTGGCGACTACCAAATATCACTACTCCCAAATCACAAAGAAGGCTTTTGCTGAATAGAGAAACTAAAAGAACAGAATTAAATTAACATTAACACTGATCAATTTGGACACAAACCCCTGCTTTGTAATCCTAAACTCGGGTATATTCGGGTCTATCTTATTTGGATGAGAGTGATGTTTTTCCTCTATTACTGTGGCTCAGAACCTAACACTCTTCAAATTGGGAATATTATACACACGAGAAAATGTAGACAAAAAAAGACATATTACATGCATAGTAAGCATTACTTGTGTAGAATCATTGTGTGTGCATTAATGTGTGTGTGCAATATGTCAGAGTGAGTACCTGGGATCTTGAAGAGGAAGTGGTCAGCCACAGAGTGGCAGGTCCGTCCTTTCTGGATGATAACGTTGGCCAGGAAGTAGTAGTAGTCGACTGGGATGGCTCCATGATAATACACTATCAGAGCTGGTCCTTTGTCAGGAATCTTTTCCATCCCATGTATCTCATAGCCTGGCACAGGTACATGAGGTATTAGTACAAGAGGTATACATGCTGCTGTATTAGAACCTGATAACTGTTGTGGCACTGTGAACATAAATTCTAATGTACCTTAGAAAAAACACACCAAAACATATGCAAATAAGAAAAACATACTGTAGTATGAAAAAGTTTTAGAGCACTAAATGTAAAGTGAGGATGCACACACGCGCATGTGTGAATTAAAAGCTTGGCAGGTGACATATTACAGCTTCTTGCATGCAGAGGAACCATCATCTTTCTTAACCTGGTACCATTATACTGCATGGATTGCGCGCACGCACGCACACACACACACACACAAAGGAAACGAAGAACATTCTGCTTCTCTTAGCATGCAGTATGTTCATTCCTGAGCACATAGAAAATATGACATCAAAACAAAGAAATATCCTTTCTGGTACAAACCTAACATGCAGACACTCAAGCACGCAGTTGTAAGCAAAAGTCAACATACACTTGTAAAAAAACATGTACAGTGTTGTGAAAAAGTATTTGCTCCATTCTCCACATGTATTTGTGTCAGACAATCAAGCTAATTTTATTATAAAGCAAACATAACCCAAGAAAACACAAAATGCCTTTATTAAATGATGGTTTTATTTATTAAAGGATAAATGCTCTCCAGTCTCTCCTTGCTGTATGTGAAAAAGTAATTGTCCCCTTAGATACCAATCAACCAAATGACCAAATTCATTTGGCAATTGGGTTCAATTTTACCAGTCACACCTACATACGGTAAGGGAAGTAAATGTTTAATCCACTGACGATTTCATGATTTTGGCCACATACAAAAAAACAAGCAGCCTATAATTTGGATCATGGGTCTATTTTAACTCTAAAAGACAGCATATCAACAAAAACATCCAGCAAAAACACATGATCTAAGAGTTCTAAAAAAACATTTTCCATTAATCAAGGGAAATAATTATTTGATCCCCTTCCTACCAGCAAGCCCATTCTGTGTCAGAAACTAATAATCTGAACAAAAGATAAAGATAAGGAGACCTTAGCTTTAGTTCAGATTATTAGTTTCTAGCTACTAGTTAGATGTACATATGTGAAAGAAATCTATCCAATTCCACTTTGCATCTTCAACTTCACCATGATGGGCAAGACCAAAGAACCATCCAAAGATGTCAGAGACAAGATTGTAGAGCTTCATAAGGCTAGAGAGGGTTACAAGACCATTGGCAAGGATCTTGCGCAGAGGGTGACAACTGTCACAAACACAAGATGGCATTGCTTGGCTCAGAATTTGTCAGATTCCTGTCTCCACGATACCCAACAGGCTCATATAAATGTCTGATCCACTTGTGATACTGTTCCTCATCTCTCAAGCAAACCCAGCCATCATGATCGTCATTTACGGCGGGGCCGTTAACGCCACTGCGGCCTCCGCCGCTACTATCAGTGCATTTTCTCCCGCGTCTGCCGCTATTTCCGTGGTTTTTTGCATCCCCGCTATCCACCTCACTATTAGCGGTGTTTTGACCACCCCTGCTACACCCACCACGTCCCCTCCTGCCACCCCGGACACGGTGAAGCAAAGCATCGGCTCCAAGATGTGCTGCTTGTGGACTGTCATGGTCCACAAGCAGCACAGTCATGGTCGTGTCTCCCCCCCCGCCCAACATCGGGTGTTTAACCGCAGCTCCAAAGTTGACAAAATGCAGTAAAACACGCTACCATGCTGTCTTGGCTCAAAGGTTCAAAAAGACGCGGTCAGAATCAGAGGCGGACTCGCAAACCGACACGATACCAACTAACACATCTTAGACATAGTTTTGGAGTGTCTATAATTTACTTGAGTAGTATTTTGGTGGAGAAGTTTTTACTTTTACTCCACGATATTTACAATTCAAATATTGTAATTTCTGCTCCACTACATTTCTAAAAAGGTAAAGTAAAGAGTAGAGAATGCCCGCAATATCACTCCAATTTAACAGCTTTTGCTGAACACTACAGAAAATTAGATAGTGTTGTGCAGATTTACTGTCAATACCAGAAACTTTTAACAGCAATGAAGAATAAGAATAAGAAAAGAAAGAATAAGATAAGAAAGTACTTAAAACAATTTCATATTTTTACCTAATTTTCCCTCAAGTAAAATTTGGCATAACTACTTGTACCCACTTTTATTAGAGTGCATTTCACCTTTGTGTCTATGATTTTTGTCAAGTAATGAAATAATTTTTACCACCTCTGGAAGTGTCACATAATTTTGTCTTGGTTTACAACTGCTAGAGCCACATAATCACACAACTGTATAATATCAAAGATTTGGTAATATGGGCATTTGCTTTAAATAATTTTTTATGTTCTGAAAAAACAGACTTAAGAAGCAATCAGTTATTTTTAAAAGCTAATATTTAAAGTACATATTACTGAGCCAACAAGTAAAGGTTGTTTCAGATCAAAGTTCTACTCAAGTTATAAAATGCAGTTGAATGAGAATGAGTTCACAAAGAGTCCGCTGTAAATATAAACCACTGACCATAGTACTTTTGAAAAGATAGTGAAATGAAAAGCACTTTTTTCAGTAAAGGAAAAGAACCTTAAATATGTATTTATTTTCAGTGTTATTTTTCAGAAGTGAATGTTCTTTGTTCCAAACAAAAAAATTTGAATGTAAGTTAAACTATTGGTGCATTTTATTTTTTGTCTTATTTTGTTCCCTTTGCACATTTGTTTGTGTTATATTTGTATTTATTTGATGGATATGTTCAGCACTTTGTTTTTTTTTATTTCAAGAGCAGAAAAAATGCAGTTTTATTAACAGTTTGAAATTTTTTCACTTGCTATTAACTTACAGTTTGTTAATAAAAAAAGTGAAGGAAATTTAATTGTGTTTAAATTTATATTTAATATCTTTGTTGGTTTACAAGTTCAACAAACATTGTTGTAACAGTAAAATAAGTTGCCACAACTTATTTGGCCAAAATCGATTAGGTACAAGTATAGCGCAAGCTTTAGTACCAATTTTGTTTTTGTTTTTTTGTTTTGTTTTTTTAATGGTTGATATAGGAAAATAGAGTACCTGCACTTTTTTGGACCCACTTAAAGCACTGGCGAAGACCCCATTGTAATGAAAGGAATTATTATCCTTTCTTGCACCGACTTTTGAATCACAAATTTGAAGGCCTAAAACTACTCAAAAACCCCTGAAAATATGCACACACATCAGGACGGGTGAAAAATTTTATATTTTAGGGGAACAGCATAGATGCATGGCAAAATGGCTCTACAGCACCACCTGGAAATTTTCAAACAAGAACTATGGCCAGCACGTGTCGGCTAGAGTGATGAAATTTGGTACAAATATGTAACATGTCAAGATGCACAAAAAAGTCTCGGCAACGATGCCCAAAACCCAACAGGAAGTCAGCCATTTTGAATTATGTGTCATATTTTGGACCAGGTTTTTGCACATTTTCAAAAGCTATAAACTTAAACAGGGTAACCCCGACAGAGCTGAAATTTGTCCAGGATGTACGCCAGTCATGGGCGATCAAAAATTAGCAAAATGCTCCACAAAAGTCAGAGGGCGTGGCCATGGCGGTCCGTGGAATTTCAACAATTCACCATGAAACAGGAAACACTGTGTAACTGCCCTGTACATGCTCCGATCAGCCTGAAATTTTACATGTGTGATCAGAGTCAGGCCCTCATGACATCCATATGCTGATATACAGTAACAGTCATAGCGCCACCTGGTAGAGAGACAGGAAGTGCTGTATAACTAGCCTGTACATGCTCCAATCTGCCTGAAACTTTACATGTGTGATCAGAGTCCAGACCTGGTGACATTTACAGACAAGGCGCACAAAAATTTACCTCACAAAATAAAGGTACAACGGGAAGTCAGCCATTTGGAATTATGTGTCGATTTTCGGACCACTTCGTTCCAATTTTTGCACTTTTTCAAAAGCTATAAACTCAAACAGGGTAACAAACAACAAAGGTTAAATTTGGAAAGGATGTACTCGAGCCATGGATGATAAAAAGTGATCAAAATGTTCTGCAAAAGTCTTAGGGCGTGGAAATGGTGGCTAGCAGAACTTCAACAATTTGCCATGACACAGGAAATGCAGTGTAACTGGCCTGTACATATTCCAATCTGTCTTAAACTTTACGTGTACGATCAGAGTCTGGCCCTCATCACATCCATGGGCCGAAATACACTCAGTCGCAGCGTCACATGGTGGACACGGATTTACTTACCAACAAGGATGCGAGGGCCCGTTCAACGCTGCTTGCAGCTTTAATTATTAATTTTATTTGAGTAGCACCTTCTCCTCCCCCTTTAGTTCCTTCTTTTTACCTGCTGTGATCGATATTTTTGTTAAATACCTTCATTTCAATAAAACGACCACTGTTAATTCTGGTTAGCTATTTTGTTGCTGCCCCAGGTCTCTCTAGGCAGCAGGGTTGTAACATGTTTGTTGTTAAACTTGTGAAGTTCTGTTAATGACTAGACCATACCATAATCCAACAACAACAAAAAACACAAACACACACAAAAACCCACATAAAATTCACCAAACCAGAGGGCAGAGCCACTGCACTTGTGTTTAGCCATACTGAACCCTAACAAGCTATCCTCAAAAATGAATCAAAGGGAAACTTGGTTACTTTTGTCAATCTTAAATTCATAGATCATACTTTTTTGCTTGCTTTGGTTTGAAGTTGAAATTTTAGATGTCATGAGGAATAGTACTTCAGTGCCAAGTCAATACCAAAATTCTGAAAACATGACAGTACTTATTTTATGGTACCAAAAGTACAGCAGCTGTCATTGGTAGGCTATTGGAGACTAACTTCTCCAGAGTGGTGTTGGCAAGTGTGGGTCCAGCAACATGTCAACAGTAACTTGTGGGGAGAAAAAAACTCCTCAAAATAAGACAATGAGTGTTTGAATCGGATGATCACAGACAAGTTATGGACTATCAAAACTCAGAATACAAACAGTGTAACAGAACATTTGGAACAAACTAAGAAACCACATCAAATTTTTCCAAGCAGCACAAAGACAGACATCTGGATTTGTACACAGAATTTAAAGTAAGAGTTCAAGTTGTTAACTTTATATCACCAACTTGACATCATAATGTTAACATTCTAAAATGTTGGTTACCAAGAGTACTGTTCAATCTGTCAGCATACACTTGGTGTGCCTCTCTCTGCTTGCTTGTGTGTGCGTGTGCGTGTGCGTGTGCGTGTGTGTGTGTGTGTGTGTGTGTGTGTGTGCGTGTGTGCGTGTGTGTGCGTGTGTGTGTGTAGCATGAGAAGTATGTTGAGCAGGAAAGACAGGCACAAAGTAGACCAACACAGAAGCTTTTCAGAGGCACAGAAAAAATTACTAAAACTCATACTATAGTCCTCACGAGGAAACTGAATGAGTGAATTTTATAACACATCACTGTTTCAAATACTTGAACTCTACATTCGACAGGAAAGATAGATAGATAGATAGATAAGTTCTTTATTTCTCCCCACGCCAGGGGAAATTTACATGTTACAGCAGCTTATGTAACAGTAGACGTAGTGATATGAATAAAATAATAGAACAGTAGTAATAATATTTACAATATATACAAGGGTGAGGGATGAGGATAAAGTGGCTTAACAGAAAAAATAAAAAATAAAAATAAAGTTTAAAAGTGCAAAGATGTGCAGTGCAAGAATGTCTGTGCAAATTTTATGGTTTGGGGTGGTAATGATATGAGACCAGAAAGATTTGATTGCTGTATTTTTTTTGCCACAATAATGTTTTATTTTGAATTACTGTGTTTTTTATTACTCATAGGCTCCATTCCAACTTTTTTCAAGTAAAGAACTGACATTGAGATAAACAAATTTCTTCGTGCTTTGATTGGCTTTTGCTTTGTATAATTTAAATGGCATTGGTACTAACAAGCAAACTTTAAAAGGTTTTGTGACATCATTACCGAAATAAATACTGAAAACCTTTTTGGCAGTTTTTGTTGACGTTATCAGAGAGCTGATATTTCTAGGTCACAGTAGGTGGTGGTGTACTGAACTCCAGTACACCGGAAATTTCTCCTAATAATTACATACATTAGGGGCCATGGTGTCTTACCATGCCATATTGCTCCATGTCCATCCCACAGAGTAGCCAGGGTCTTCCTGGCTCCATCCCACAGGTTGTTGCAGTAAGCTTCCCTCAGCTGATTCTTCCTCTGGTAGAAGGAAGCATCAAGTAAGATAAGTTTTGTAATGTTCACATTTCAAAAGTTTTGTGAAAAACTCTTGTTTCCAATCTTCATCCCTCTGTATATCTCTGTATATTCACAACTGAAATTAATCTCATGAAGAGAATCATGTCCAGTCATAACTGGATTTGTTTTTTATTATTATTACCTTCTATTAAACCCTCCTGATAAAGTGACTGCTGAACAAGAGTGCTGAAATGGAAAGGAATGGCATCAAAGAACAGCAGTATCACAAACAATCATATTAGTTTGATGCAGTGTTTCATTCAGAGTATATGCTTGTCTAGCTTTTGAAATGACTCACTATTTAAGTTGCTACAGCAGAACTGTATCATCTACACACTTCAATAATAATCCATCCATCCATCCATTATCTATACACCGCTTAATCCTCACTAGGGTCGCGGGGGGGGCTGGAGCCTATCCCAGCTGACTCGGGCGAAGGCAGGGGACACCCTAGACAGGTCGCCAGTCTGTCGCAGGGCTACATACAAAGACACACAATCACTCTCACATTCACACCTATGGGCAATTTAGAAGAATCAATTAACCTCAGTATGTTTTTGGACTGTGGGAGGAAGCCGGAGTACCCGGAGAAAACCCACGCATGCACAGGGAGAACATGCAAACTCCATGCAGAAAGATCCCAGGAAAGCCGGGACGCGAACCAGGGACCTTCTCGCTGCAAGGCGAAAGCGCTAAACACTACACCACTGTTCAATAATAATGTAATCTTGTTTTCATATTAATGTTGAAGATTATTCTCCATGATGGATTCCTATGATGCATTATGCAGTTTTTGTTAAGTAACACCAAATTTGAAAGCTATTTTGGATGGTAAATTGGTGAACTTTAAACATACCCAAAGGTAGTTATCTGATTTGTTCAACATCTTCAGTTAGTGCTACTGCTGATGGCACTGCTTCCACAAAGTAATTCAGTTTAATTTCTCCAATATCCAGTGCATTCAACTTGATTTTAGCAAAGTTTCTCCTCCCTACTTTCTTTCTCTATATCTTGAGTAATGTATAAATTAAATGTATTAATAAATGTATAAATTACAGTCTTTAGGTTACTGGTCATTGTTATTATTATTTTTTGTTTACTGCCAATAACTTGGAGTCTGACAGAGATGGATGAAACTTGAAAACATTTATATATAAAATGTGTAATAAAGTTAACTGACAAATTCACTGCAGTTCCTTTAAAATGCTGACCAAAATATATTTCAGTCTCTGTGTATTGAACTGGAAGTTGCTGCAGTCTTCAAATCTGGGTAACAGAATGCAGTCTATTGCTGTGTTGTATACTAACAATCGCATCTGATTACCATCATAAAATTCAACAAAAACAACTTATTTTGAAAGAGAACAATATGTAAAACTGTCTGAACATTTGCTGATCTACATTTCCCTGATGTTCATGTTTTCTTGTTCTACTATTTTGTAACAAATCTTTTTTTGCGCACTTTTAATGTGGACACAGAGGGAAATAACTTCCTCTGACATTCAAGTAATCCTGCAGAGGTCTGGCTCCTCTGGTTGGCAGATCTAAAGTGTTTCTGGACTTGGAATAATAAACAGTGAAGCCCATTTGGGTGACTAGTTGATACGCACCAGCTCCAGCCTGCTACTTACTGTTTAACGCCAGGCTCTAATGTTGCCTAGTTTTACTTTCTTGAGGATGTTTTTAGGGGCTTATGTGTTCACACCAAGCTTACACTGCATTTTGCAGTGCATGTTTGACTACTGCACCATTTTTTAATATTTGTATAGATATATGAAGTTATAAATAGGAAGTATTGCATGAATTTGATATTATACCACCAATAATTACAAGTGCATATAATTAGAATACAGTGGGAAAGATTCACTATTTTTCATTAAATATCGCTCAACATGAAAAATATACATATTCTAGGCTTAGCATACATAAACTGAAATATTCCAAGCCTTTATTTGTTTTAGCTGTGATGATAACAGCTTTTGGCTCATGAAACCTCCTGAAAAATATATCTCAAAATATTAGAATATCCCACAGTGGGCCACACCAATGTCAATCAAGGACCCCCAGATACTCCCACACCGTTCTGAGAAGAGCTCTGATTTGCTCATTAACTCAAAACACCTGCAAAAAGCTTTTAATTTGTCACTCTGGTTGAGTATACACAACCACAGCCACTGGAAGACTGCTGACTTGACAGCTGTCCAGAAGACAATCACAGACAACCTCAACAAATAGGGTACCAGGTAACGTTGCTGAAACAGCTCTCTGTTCACAGCTGTATCAAAACATATTAATAGAAAGTTAACTGAAAATCAAAGTCTGTGAGTCTGGAGGAAGAGTGGAGAGGCACACAGCTGTAAGCCATTATCATCAAAGTTAAAACAAATGAAGGCTTGAAATATTTAATTTTATGTGTACTGAACCTAGAATACATATAGTTCATTGCAAACTTTCAGACATGGCATGGACTTAGTTCAGTGTTTACACGTACCTTATAGACATGAAGGAAGAGAATAGAGAGGTAAAGGAGGATAACAATGAGGAAGGGCACAATGAAAACAATGACTAGTGGGGTGAACACCCACAACAGGTACTCCAGAACACTCAGATAGTCTTCCACCTGGCCAAGGCCTGCCCATTCTTCCAACTCATGAAACAAGCAGACCTGTGTACCAGAACAAAAAAGTCAGTTCCACAACTTTGGTCCAGACTGACACATCTCAGCAATGAATGAATTGCATAAAATTTTGTGCAGACATTAATATTTGCAGGAGCATGAATCTTAATGGGTAATCTTGACTTATATATCCTCATTGACATAATGCACCACTACGAGAGAAATGGACAGAAAGATACAATGTGAAAGGAGCTGCTATGGCAATTGATCGTACAACATTTTTTAAAAAGCATGTCACATAACAGCGTGCTGATCAGTATTACCACATGTTAAAACACCAACCAAAAGCAATAAAAAAAGCTCCATATCATTTTAGGACAAACTATCAAACCATTTTACATTCAAATTCATATCATAGTGTACATGTATGCACACATGGATTCTCAAAGATGGCTGGAGGCATAGCAGTGCAATATACAGACTCACAAGATTCAAGATATTGTAAACATTAACCATGGCAAAATTTCAGGATGTCATCAGTAAAGAATCTATTTACATTTACTCAACCCGTATTCAAAAAGCTGTGAAACACAATCCTTCATAGTTTAGAAGTTCTGAGTGACTTTCTAAGGAGTTCTCAGCAAAAATGTGACTGCATTGTATGTATTCTATAATAGATTATATACAAACAGCTATTTTTTAATAACTAACCAGGTAGATCCCAGGCAAGCTCCATGCCATTTCATTATCAAGTTGTGAATGTCAGTAATAAATGGACAGCATGCATACCAAGAAGGAGACCATGTTCTCTGCTCCCCTTAGACATGATTGGTTGCCAGTGTCTGACATCCTGCTCTGCTGTCAGTCAGAAGTGCTGTTGTTCAATCAGCTGATGACCAATGAGACAGCCTCGGGGGGAAAGATCACACTGCATGGAGAGCATCTGCTGCTACATACGGGTGAATTAAAGGAGAGAGGAGAAAGGGACAGGAAAAAAACATCACTCACCAAGTTTCACTGACTCAAATTACAGGTGAACTGAAGTATTTTTGTTTGATTGTACATTATTTACGATATAGAAGTCAGTGTAATGGAAACGCGCATTTGAAGGCGTTTAACTGTTATGTCAAGAATAATATTTGGTTGAACAGCTTCAAGGATATGAAGAAGCAACTATGATTAGTAAAAGAGCAACTTTGTGAATAACACTACAGTCAAGTGTCAAGACGGCTAGCCAAATTTAATGCACTGAATCAAATGACAACAATGCGGCACATAATTGATCTAAAACTTAACTATGATGAGAAGGAATAAACTAAACGGGAGTAGTAAGAACGAACACTGGACCTGGGGTTTGACTATACAATGGAGCTAACTAACGTTTAATTAGCAAAGCTGCCAAATCAGACAGTTAACAGTAAGCACTGCAGGTTAATGTGAACAGCCAAAGTCACAACTTAACAGAAAATATTACCTTAACATCGGATTGTGTCAATCTGTGAACAGAGCCATTCAAGTACACCACTTCAATGTGACGCTAACGCAACACACAAACCTGACAGCTAACAACTGCCTCCTTCGCAGTCTATGCTCCTTCGTAATTCCGGAAGTGTTTGCGTGTAACACCAGCAAGTGTAGGGCGATTTATGTCCCCGGAAACCACCGTACCGATAGATGAGTTCCATTCAAGTTTGTGATGAACTACGCGACACCTGATCAGCGGACGAGACCAGGCGGTGACAGCAGGGGGCGATGATAAAGTCGGCAGTCAAATCGGACGGTTCCGAACAGCTTTTCAACTATACAGGAAGAAGATCAGTTGACAGCCAGCGTTTCCCATCATGCCTCGAGGCCGTGCAGGGCGCCTGTCTCCAAAAACTGCAACTGTTTAGATCTCGTGAGATTATCGTTGCCTCCGTCTCCGTGACGTCCGGACAACAAGACAGAATAGATCCTGCTTCCATTGTACGGCGGCCACCAGTGATTCAGTATACACCGTTGTGTCTCCTTTGAAATGAGCCTACTGAAGTGAACCTGCATTTGGTTTAAGACGTGAGCAGCTGGCCAGTCTGTGGACGTGTGTTTCCGTGTTGCTGTGCGCGTGCAATTATTGAGCTGACCACGATGATGCTGGAGCGGAGCAGATTCACAGTGATGGCGGATATCATCTTAAGTAGGAGACATTCGTCTAATGTGGATGAGACGATTCACTGTCGCTGCTCAAGAGCCTTCGTGCAGTGAGCTCCCCATCTTTCTTATTTTCCCCTCTCTCCCTCTCTCTCTTAAACACACACACACTTGCTTGCTCGCTCACACACACGAATATATATATATATATATATATATATATATATATATATATATATATATATATATATATATATATATATATATATACACATATATTTATATATATACACACAGGCACAAACGTATTCTGACAGGCCAGGTTTCGGCCATCTAATTGTAGTACACCTAAATCCTCCAGTATATCATTAAAATTTGTAACAAATACATTTCATCCCTCTCCTCAAAGCCTTCCAGAAAGAAGCTAGGGGTGCTTTTGTATCTTTTTAAATGCTGTAGATGAAGACATTGAAAATATCCTTCCAATTATTTCCACAGTTTCTCCAACAACATCTGACCTTGTTGGGCTTGCACTAGCTATTGTCTTGGATGTATGAGCAAATTTAACTGTAAATCAGTAGTGCTGCACATTGAAGTATGGAAGAAACTGTGGAGTTTTTGGCCTCCATCAGCTGATGTGATGAGATCTTGTGTTTCTGTTTGCGTGCAGGGATCGAGAATTATATCGTTCCGATAACAGACAGCTCTCCTCTGCCCAAGCAAACACTGAAGTCCAAGGTATGTCATGATATTTTATTATGTTTAACACTCGAATTGCTTTGATAGGGCCTGAAGTCAAAATGATTACACAGTGCGGTGTGTACTTTATAGCCTTTTTCAGTTTCATGAGGTTTCACGGAGTAATGTACGCTGATATCAGCAGCATAGAGAACAGATTTTTGAAGCCAGGGGAAGACGCCAGGGTGCTCAGTCATTGTATGACTTTGGACGGATAAGTCCCGATAAGTCTGCATCAGTCGATTTGTAGTAGGATCACAATCATGTGATTTTCAGCAGGCAGCAGACGCAGTGTTCACTTGTTGTCATAGTTACAGTGGCGCTGTGCCACTATCTCACAATGATACAGAAATCTTTACCAAAGCTGTGGATCCAGACTATAAGCCACATCACTGCCAAAATCTAATCAGGTGGTCCTTGAGGTATTTCTGAAGTTCCCTGAAAATGTCATCCAAGTCCGTTTTTTTTTGTTGTTTTTTTTTTTTTTGAGTAATGTTGTGCAGACAAATAGATGGAAGGACAAACGTACGCCAATCGTCACATAAAAGCTGGGTTATGCTTTCTGCAAGAACGTGCTGCGTGGAAATAAGACGCTTGGAAATCCACTCGAGAGAGCGTGTGACTTTATACTCCATGCGGTGTCTGCTCCCAAACTGCAGAGGGCAGTGTATCGCAAACACACGTCTACCTAGTCTAAGAAGTGTGCAATTGTTTACACCACTTACAACATGGCATTTTACCAAATCGTGGGATTTCAGCAGTTTTAATTTCACACCATGAATTGTTCAGAACCCAGTTACCACGGTGATCTCTGTGTGATGAATCATATAAATGCCTGTATTTCTGAACTTCTGCTGCTAGGAGCTCCTGTTCCGCCAGTTTTCCACGTGTCTCTGTCCACGTTGTTAAAAAATTTGGAGGTGCATGACACGGAAATTTTCCACTTGAGAAGGGCCGTGTGAGGGGGTGTGACTGCTAAAATTACATAATTTGTCCTCACTGAGCCGCATGGACCTTGCAGACACGTCAAACAAAAAACAAGCTTCAGTCTGCCTGGGAACGTGGTGGAGTAAAAATAAATAGCGGTGGCCGTGGTTGGAAGAGTTAAACAGATGTCAAGCTCTTTGGTTGCTGGTGCAAAAAATTGAGGGAGCCGGGTGCTTGCTTCTGTACCATGTGCTTGAAAAAAACTCATGTATGCAACTAGGGACAAAAACTGCTGGCACGTCACAAGCCAGACCCCAGCCATAGAGCTGCTGTCCGCGCTCTGAAACCCACAACTCGTTTGCCGGAAACAGCAGCCACCACTGAGATACCGGCATCAATGGCTGACCGGGTTTGTGATTTAAAAATACACATGTGCACATTCTTTGCAGAACATGACTTAACATTCACAAAATTGACAAAATTCTTAATGTGCTTGTTCGTTTTTTTTGATAATGATGCAGCCAGAGTAACTACTCAACATCTGACAAACAAAAAAGTGAACACTGCCACAACACTTCCAGAAGAAGTAAAAGATGTCAGAAAGGAAGATGAAAAGTTCTTGTAGCACCGTAAATAGTTTCTATTTTTAAATTGAACTTAACTAGTTGTCTGTAGTAAACTGTATTTGTTATTTTCTATTCTGATTAAGTTACCAGTGCTTAGAGCACTTTAATGTTTTTGTTGTTATTTGAACTGAACTATAGTTTGCTGTTATAAACTAAATTTTTCTTGATTTATTTATTTTTTGCACTGTTTACATACTTGCATTTCAGAATAAATAGTGCAAATGGTGCACATATTGTTAAAAGATGAATCAATGTCCTTTTTCCATGTCTTTTATTGATTAGTTGCTAAACAATATATTTGCACCATGTTGTAGTCAGATGAAGTACCTACCATGACCAGCCACCCTGCAGAGGAAGCTCATTTCGGCCGCTTGTACCTGCGATCTCGTTCTTTCAGTCACTATCCAGAGCTCATGACCATAAGTGAGGGTTGGAACATAGATGGACTGGTAAATTGAGAGCTTTGCCTTGGGGCTCAGCTCCCGCTTCACCACAACAGTCTGATACACATTACTGCTGCCGCCACACCAATCCACCTGTCCATCTCTCTCTCCATTTTGCCATCACTCATTAATAAGATCAAGATGTTTTATCTACTCTCCGATCTACGTTGCTTTGGATAAAAGCATCTGCTAAATGAAATTTTGGAATTGTAGAAGATCCTGAGATATTTAAACCACGCATCCCAGTTGCTTCATGCTCGGTTGCAAACCACTCCAGTGCGTGCTGAAGGTACGCGATCCTGAGGTCCCCAAGCCAGACAACCTCCTCACCCCAGCAGCGCCTTGCGATCCTGTCATGAACACCACAAATAGGATGGGAGACAAGGGGCAGCCCTGGTGGGGTCCAACACCCACAGGAAATGTATCTGACTTTGTGCCGAGATTGCGGACACAGCTCTCACTTTTGTTGTACAGGGACTGAGTGACTTGTATCAGTGAGCCCAGTACCCCTCACAAAGCCCCTCGGGGGACATGGTCATAGGCCTTTTCCAAATCCGCAAAACACATTTGGATCATTTGGACTCCCTGATAGAACTCTCACCACCCCCTCAACAGCTCCACAAGGGTAAAGAGTAGGTCCACCATTTCACGACCAGGACTGCATCTGCATTATTCGCCCTGAATCTGAGGTTCGACAATTGGTCAGAGCCTCCCTTCCAGCACCTTAGACTAAACCTTACCTGGGAGGCTGAGAAGTGTGATACCCTGTAGTTGGAACACACTCTCAGGTCCCCCTTTTTGAAAATGGGGACCACCACCCCAGTCTGCCACCCACAGGCACCGTACCCAATGCCCACGCGACATTGTAGAGATGTGTCAGCCAAGACCGTCCAACAGTCTTATAGCCAGAGCCTTCAGCATCTCGGGGTGGATCTCATCCACACCTGGTGCCTTGCCACCGAGGAGCTTCTTATAGCTACCTCGGCAACCTCTGTCACCAATTTGGATGAAGAGGCCCCCAAGTCTTCAGGCTGTGCCTCTTCAGCAGAAGATGGCGTTTACCAGGTTCAGGAGTTCCTCCAAGTGCTCTTTCCACCGCCCAACAATGTGCCCTGTTACAGTTCAGCAATTCTCCCCCTGACTGTTCACAGCCTGGGCAATGCCGTGCCTCCCCTTCCTGAGGTATCAAATGTTTTGCTTCTCCAGAGTCTCTCCAAACCTCTCCCTGAATTTTTTGCTTCTGCAACTGCCGCAGCTGTCACCCTTTTGGCCGACCGGTGCCTGCCAGCTGCTTCAGGAGACCCCCAAACCAGCCAGACACCAGTGACCTTTTGGCTGCAGCTCCTAACAGGCGCCTCTGCAATGGAGGCTTTGAACATTGCCCCACTCAGATTCCATGTCCTCAACCTCCCCTGGGATGCGGGAGAAACTCTTCCAGAGATGGGAGTTGAAACCCCACAGACAGGGACCTCTGCCAGACTTTCCAGCTCACCCTCACTACATGTTTGGGTTCATCAGGACTGTCTGGCAGCCTTCCCTGCCATTGTCTATAACTCACCACCAGGTGGTGATCAGTTGACAGCTCTGCTCCTCTCTTCACCCAAGTGTCCGAGACATATTGGCCGCAGGCCTGATGACACAACTACAAAGTCATCAACCTTTGGCCCAAGGTGCTCTGGTATCAGGTATACTCTCTGTCATTGCTCACGTGAGCATTGAAGTCCCCCAGGAAAACTATGGAGTCCCCAGGGAGCACCCCTTCCAGAGACTCCAAGATGGCAGAATACTTTGAGCTGTTGTTCGGTGCATAAGCACAAACAACAGTCAGAGCTTTCTCCTCCGTGACATACAGCCATGCTCTCTGGGGAGAACTCAGCTGGGGTCTTGCGAGTATCCCTACACTTGCCTGGTGCCTCTTACGCTGAGCAACTCTGGAAAACAAGAGCGTCCAACCCCTCTCCAAGATTTTGGTTCCGGAACCCTTGCTGTGTGTGGAGGGTGAGCCCAACTGTATCTAGCCGGTAACGCTCCACCTCCCGCACCAGCTCAGCTTCCTTCCCCGCCAATGAGGTGACATTACCCATCCCCAAAACCAGTCTGCGCAAACATGGGGCAGTGTGCTAGGCTGCTCCTGTCTACTGCCCGGTAAGTATAGGCCCCAACCCCAATTTCCAGGCCAGTGAGTGGTGGGCCCACTGGGCAGTGGCCCCGTGTTACTTTTTTGGGCTGTGCCCGAACAAGCCCCACAGGGCCCCAAGGCTCAGCCACCAGGCTTACCAAGTAAGATTGCCGTCGTAATTTTGGAGGTTGACAATTATTCTGTTAACACAGGTTTTCCCTTAACTTACAGAAGCAGATGATAAAGAAGAGGAGGCTGAGAAGGAGATGCTGGATAATGAGACTCAGCTTATGGCCAGCATGGGTCTGCCTTTGGCCTTTGTCAGCTCATCTGATAAAAGAACAGTGGTAAGTCAGACCTGCTGCTGCACTTTCCCTTTCGCAACATGTCTGTGTAATGATGTGCTGTTTTAATTACTTTTTGTGAAATATCAACTAAATTTAAAAAAAAAAATTAGAGCAGTTTGTGCTGCTACTTTTGGTCATGTGACAGGGGAGGAGGTCTAACAGGATGGCTGTCACATGCTGGGATGAAGCAGCTGAAGAGGAGAAAGGTCAATACGATCTAGAGGTTGACAACAAAGGTAATACAATAACTTTGAGTCATTATTATTAATTGCCAATATTCATAGAAGAGTTTACTGAGACCTCTTCTATGAAAAAGACCTCATTCAAGAGAAAAAGAATGTGCAACTATGAAGCTTGACCAGGTTTCTTATAAAGTCATTGCAGACATACACGCCATTCCACTAATCGGTTATATGCCTGAATGCGCACCTTCATTATGTCTCTGTGAAAGTTGCATCGGCAATCTTTCTAGGTCGGACCTTGTACCATTTCCATATCACTTCCAGCATGACACCAGTCTGAAATGAAGAGAGAGGCTCGCACAAATGGCAGTATTTCAAATTGTGTGACATGATTAATGGAAGGATTTTTCCACATTTTGGCACCACTACTCAAAAAACACCACACAGTGCTTAATGCACAGTTTTTCTCAATCACTTCACTCTACAATTTTGTGTCTCTGAAATGTCCATAAAACTAAACTTTGTCATGACAAAGACACAAACATCATAGATTAATAACATTCACCAAAAATGAACAAAATTTGAATTTTTCCCCCACAAGACATCAATAGGAGATGACGTTTGTTGCTTCCTGCTTAGAACCATTCTCCCTGAATGTATTTAATAAATAATACCTGCTGCATAAGACAGCAATTAGATCCCTATGTGTCTCCAGAAAGGGAGAAACTTTCACTCTTATTACTTCTATTACCCACTAAGGCTCATATCTTAAGGCATTATTTGTTGTTGTTTTCCAGACACTCTTTCAGGATTTTCTTTGGCTGCCTCCTAACTTAGCTGCTAGCAGGTAGCATAGCCTTAGCCACTGAAACAGTAGCTAATGTAACAGCAACAGCTGCAACAGCAGTGCTTGTTGTTCAGTTTTTGCAGCTTGTGTTTCTGTTGAATGTCTGCTGAAATGTCTGTTAGATGTGTGAATGTGAGTGAGCATTGCTTGAAACCACAGAGGGACAATACAGAGAGAGTGCGAGCTGGCTGCATCAGGGCCAAAAATCACACATTTAAATTATTTAACAATAATAGGTCAATAAAAATAGCAATACAGATAATTGGAAAATTACCAAATATCAGCCTCAATAACCTAATAAGGACTGATAAACGCCCCATATCCCATGTCTGAAAGGGGCAATATTTGGCCTATCAGCTTACGTACAGTTTTGTCTATTTCTTGAAACGAGGGGATTAACAGCATCCAACAACTCTTTGAAATTGCTTCTTAAAACGCTCATGAAAGATGTTGATTTGTTTCTATTTATTTAGTATTCATTTATGTTTTTATTATATTTATTTCTACAGTCGTCAACCAAATGGTCATGACCATGAATTTAGAATGGCTTTTACAACTCTTAATTTTCTATGATGGAATGTGTCACTAAAGAAAACACTGATTAATGCAATTTTCTGCATCACCAATACTGATAATTCAAGTTGCTCTATCTATATTTTTCAATTTTGTCATATTTCCAATAGACCTGTATTAAATCCATGAAATTACCAAAATACATTATTGCTTTTTTATTTGGAATGAAGATGCATGCGTTTCAATGACAGAAGAGTTACAGGAGGCACTGGAAATTCAAGACTGCCATGATGTTCATGGTCTTTATGAGTGTATGTAAACATTGTTAATGACTGTAAATATTAATGTTATTGTTACGTATTCAGTGTAGTGATTTAATGCTACTTACTGATTTTTTATTTTTATTTATTTATGTATTTTTTTTACATAGCTGATGAGCTGGTGGTGTGTGATTTACTGGTGACAGGAGGGATTCAAGATGCTGAGTGGGAAAACTACTGGGGTAAGAAGTGAGACGTGAAGATTACAATTGTAATCTCATTCTGTGTACTTTTACACAATTGTATTGTCGAAATTAATGTTTTTATTTTGTGTGATGTAAGTATGGAACTTCTCTTTGTAGCAGGTGGTCATATATGGTATAAATAAAGTTTAGAGAAACCATTCCAAATCTCAAACTACAAGTTGCTTCTTTTTTCTTATCCATTTCTTCTGTACCCCTTGAAGCTCAACAGGGAGAAACTCTGCTATGGAGCAACTGGCTTGAGAAACATCCAGAGACTAAACTGCTGTTTGCGGTAGACCCTGGAACAGTGACTGCTCCTTGGGACAACCCAGACACAAAGGCTGCCTGGGACAAGCATGCTGCAGAGACCTATTACTCTTACTGGGAGCTGTTTATGTATTGGGCAGCACAAGGCTGGACCACTGAGCAGTCTGTTGGTAATGGGAACACTGGTGGGGAAGAAGTGGCAGGGTTGATGGACAGAGATATACAAGCACAATCAGCTGGGCAAAGGAAGGGTCAAACTGAAGCTGAGAGCCAAAAAAGAGAAGATGACATTGAGGTTTTGAATGATCTGTTTGAACAGACCTGCATATTAAAGACAGGTGATCAGAGTGACAGACAGTGCGTGAGTGTGGCTGATACCAAACAGCAGTCAGAGAGAGAGCTCTGTGGGTCAGATGATCCTTCTGATGGTGGGAATGATCGCAAGAGATTTTCTGCCTCCTCACAGCAGAACACAGCTGAACAAACAGGTAATAACTAAGTGTGTGTCTTTGTGCATGTGTGGCGCTGTCAGTAGTGCACTGCCATTGTTATGTTAACATGCAGACTGTTTTGTCTTTTATGTTTTAACACAAAATTTCTATAGTGTCATTTTTTCATCTTAGGATGTGCGATATGAGAATTGGCAAAGATTGTTGTTGTTTGCAAAACTTTATTGTGATTTAAAATCCGAGGAAAACTTAAGGCAAATTAGATTCTTGAGTATAAAAACTGCTTGAACTTGACACACTTGTTTATTACTTAGAATATGACTTTCTTGTGTGTGAGAATTTTCCAAAACTAGCTAACTAAAATTAAAGTTATGCAAGTGAATGTTACTGCGAGACAGGAAATCTCGAGCCAAAATGTTCTTCTCTGTGATCCACCAGTCCAGTAGACCAAAATTCTGAATTCATCTGAAGTCCTGTCCATTTTCAAAAATCACTGTAAGACCAAAATTATACAACCTTTTTTACTGCTACTGCCTCTTCTGAGAGTACTTCACTCTAACATGCAATATCTATCAAAGTATTTTTTTAATGTGTGTTGTATATTTCCCCCATAAATGTTCTGTTTTGTTTTGACATTGAATCATTGTAAGTTTAGTTTACCTTTTTTTCCCTTATAATCTTTTATGAGAAAAACACTTTTTCACCTGAAGGTGAAAACAGATTTCTACGAAGTCATGTCAATTAATTCCAAATAGAAAACGTAAAATAATAGATTGCTTAAGTATTCCCCATCAAGCCACTACTGGCTTGCACCTGTGGCCACAGTTACAGCATTAAGCTCGTGTGGATTGGTCTCAATCAGCCTTGCACACCTGGACACCTAAACAACCCTTTTCAAGTCCAGCTACAAATTGTCAAATAGATTAAGGTCTAGGCTTTGACTTGTCCACTACAGAACATTTACAATTTACCATAGAACCGTTTCTGTGTAGCTGTATTGCTGTATCCTTTGGGCCTTTTTTGCTGCTAAGCAAATCTCCTCCTAAGTCACAGTTCTTTTGCAGACTGCATCAGATTGTCCTCCAGAATGTTCCTATTTTTTGCTGCATTCATTTGTATGCACTATCTTTACAAGCACCCCCAGATCATGATGCTGTCACTACCTGCTTCACAGTGGGGATGGTGTATTTGTGATGATGTGTAGTGTTTGGTATCTGCCAGATATAGCATCTGATGGCCAAAAAACTCATTGTTGGAATCATTGGACCAAAGAACCTTCTTCCAGTTGACTTCAGAGTCTCCTACAGACCTTCTAGTGAGCGTCAGTGGCTTTTTTCTTTGCCACTCTCTCATAACACTTTGACTGGTGAAGAACAGCCAACACTTGGATGCTCAGTCTCTGCCATCTCAGTTGCTGAAGCTTGTAACTTCTTCAAAGGAGTCATAGGTGTCCCGGTGTCCCTCCCTTACTAGTGATTTTATTCCACTACTATTACTATCATCGCTTGAGACTCATTCACTTATTTCCCTTTCACAAATTTTGAAACCTTTAGCACCATGTGGCTGTACCTGTGTTGAAGTAGGTGAGGCAGTCCAAAGGGGCATCGGAACTAATACAAATACCTATTTAACATTTTATGTTTTTTATTAATTGACAATACTTGAAATCAGTTTTACTTTGACATGACATTGTCATTTTAGTAAATTATTGTCAAAAAAGACAAATTATATTAACCAATTTTATCATTCAAATTTTGGAACAATATTTTATTGTCCTTTTAAAAGTGTATTTCAGACATAGTATTAGGGCTGGCTGGATATGAGATGGGTTTTTTTTGTATGTATGCGTGATGTATGAATTGTGATCGTAAATATGTTGTATGTATGTGTGACATTTGTATGTCAGCTTCAGATCCCCAGCAGGCTGCTGTTAGACCTGACAGACAGTATAACGCAAGGAAACAGATGCCAGATAGAGGAGATGATGATGATGATGATGATGACAAACCAGATGGGGGAGGATACAGTAAACTCAAACGCAGGTAAGTATGACCATTTTCTGAGTGACACAGATTCACAACTAAGGGAATACTTTATATCTGCAAACCTATCGAGCTCTACATACCTAATCCAACTGAAAGAAGCCATGCAGTTACAGTAGCACAAACTGTATGCATGGTGTTGCCACAGGTACTTACAAGTATTCAGTTAGTGATGCAGAAAACACATAAATATGCATTTTTATGTTTGGTCCTGATTTGTTGCCAAGTTCATTTTACACTGCTGGTACTGCAGCTAATAGAGCACAGAAAATTGATTAATCTATTGGTTATTTATTACAGTCAGACATAAATGCAGTGAGTATCATGTTTAGTTGTACAAGTGCACTGAGTGGTAAAATAAATATATTAATTTACACAATAAATAGTTGTCTACCAGCATTCTTCTCTTGCATCATTTGCTCTAACAGTACCTGTTACCATAATATATGTTTATATTCTTTATAGATCTCCATGTAACCACCTCTGCCTCTTGACTGAAGTAGGTGGCACATGATCAGTCCATTTTGTGCAATAGAAAAGTCACACAAGGCGTCAATCACTTCTTTTATGTGAGGATCTGAGTCTACATAAGAAAGCCTGGTTAACAAATAACATTGATAACCACTGTTGCGATGTCCTTAATTTGTGATTGGGGTCTTACACTTTGTCAAGCCGACTGACGTGCTTTGTAGCACACCCCGCTGCAAGCCTATATTTCTCGCCTCAATATCTTTTACATTTTAATCAAATTCCATTTGACTTGTTTAATTAGTAGAAAAACTTTCAATATTGCTGCTTGTAAAGGAACATAAAAGTAGTTATAGCACCCTTATGTTTCTGGATAACTCCAGGCTTCCATGAGATCTTAGTAATTTTTCAGGTGCAGATATTATGTTTGAATTCTGCATGCTTTACCCCCTGATGGGTTTCTAAGAAATACAACAAAATAGACGTCCCTAAGAAAATAGAATGTTTGGAATAGAATAGAATAGAATGCTTTTAATTGTCATTATACACACACAATGTACAACAAAATAAAAGGAACTCTCGTGATGCAAAGTACAAATAAGACCAAATAAATAAAAGTAGAACTATATATACAAAAGGAGCCGATAAGACAGTGAGAAGAACAACCATTACAACAACAAATGGCAGCGATATATTCCACTGTTGACAGTTGACTGAAAGCAGCTATGTGTTCAGTACCTGTATTGCACTTGGGTCAAGGCTGGGAGGCAGTGAGGATTTTATGTGCTTCAGCACCAGTCTTTCAAAGCACTTCATCACAGTTGAAGTGAGAGTTACAGGTCTGTAATAACTCAGACTGCTGACAGACTGTTTTTTGGGGATGGGCACAATAGTGGCAGATTTTAGGCAGCTGGGGACTGTGCAGGCAGCCAGTGAGAGGTTAAAGATGGTAGTAAAAACCTGTGCCAGCTGGTCTGCACAGCTCCTCAGTACCCTTCCCTGGACACCATCAGGACCAGCAGTCTTTGACAGCTTCCTCCTCATGACCTCCTCTGTGCTCACAGTGAGGGCCAGGTTGTCTTTCCCTGGACTAAAAAACAAAGAGATAGAGATTTGTAAATAACAGTCAGTTTACTCCTTAAAGTGCTATATTGTGTTTACCTGCAGTCATGAGCTGGATGTGGAGGAGAGCCCACATCTGACACCTGAGGAAGCTTGGAGGAAACTCAGACTCAAACACAACCCAGAGCCTCGGTAAGTCTGGTCCATTCCTCCTGCTACCATTGTTATTCTGTGTCCCTTTGTGTTCACTGGATATCTTAACTGACTCCTTGCTATATGTTTGTTTGGAAAAATGAAAGAGACAAAACAACTACTCTTGGAGAATAAGCAATTGTTTTACTTGATAGCATGAAATGTGGAGGGTTTGAGAAACCAAATGTTATTAATAATACATCATGCATGATAGCCATTCAATAGCTAATCAGTCAAATCAACAGCTTAGCAGTTACCAAGCAATGAATTCAACCCAAATCAGACAATTAGTAACCAATTCATAAATTAAAATGAGCAAGTCATTACCAGCACATTCGCGATCAACCTGAAGCATTTTTTTTACAGTATGAGCAGTCAGTGATCAAAAAATTTGCCATAAACAGTTAATGTAATATGCTGTCACCTGAGGCTAGAATGTAAATTTTAAAAAAGTGCATTTCCAAAAATATTGAGGACATTACTTCCATATTAACTAAAATAATACTTAATATTAAACAGGCTAACAGAGAGTTCTACGTAACGTGTGTGATTTGTCATGTTGGAGCAGTTGTTTCACAGGGGAAGTTGTATTTGTTCATGTCTCTTAGGTTTGACAGTGTGATAAGCTTTAAAGGCAGACCTGGTCCAAAGTGTAAGAGGAATAAGAGAGCAGTCTGCAGCATCAACAAACACACCAGGTTCTCTGTGATGGATGAAGACAGCACACAGCCACAGATCAGCAGCCCCATCTGCAAGGTACCACCTGTAAATGTTTTAAGGCTTTACGCTGTCTGTAAGACAGGGGACTAGGAAAGTAGTCTCTGCTGGCTCATCTAAGATGTAAAGTAGGGTATTTCCAACTTGATATTTGCAGGGTTCTGTCGATACATGCACCTAGAGGCACTTCTTCAAGGGGGATCAACAATTATTCCCTGAGCAGACGGGACATAGAGTGCAGGTTAGATACTCACTGAAAACCTCACGGCCATCTTTTTTACAAGCCAATGGTGCCTCTGTACGCTACCACAATGAATTTGAAATGAAGCAGTCAAGATGTGACTGAGTTGTAGACTTTAAATTTTAATTGATGAGGTCTAACAAAGATATAGCATTAACAAGCGCATTTTGGAAAAAGAATGTGAACTGAACTTACCTGAGTGAGGAGCAAATCTGAAGTCTAGGCACTGAAACCAGATTTGAAGTGTTGGTTAGAGCTACTCTGGCTTAGGAAAAACAAAGCACTCAAGCATTTTACGCCTCCTGCTTATAAGAAGCATCTGTTGATATGAACCATGCATTTTTAATAGATATCAGTAGACTTGCCATTAAAAGTTGTTGATTTGCCTTTAGTTGGGCAGAATTTCCAAGAAACCCCAAGAGTTTAGACCAGTTAGAAAAAATGTCTACACATGAAGATGATTTTTTTCTGTGGCTGCACACCCTAGAAGTGGATATCCAGCTAATACAACTCCAAAATCACAAAGCTAAAACCTCAGCGAGGTAACAAAGAACCCCAGGAGGGCATCAAGGCTTTCAGGAGCTAGTTAGCATCTCTGCTCATGAGTCTAATATTCACAAATCATTAAACAGGCATAGTGTCAATGGCTGGACTCCACAAAGAAAGACACTGCAGATGAAAAGCTGGGAATATTTTAAATGATTATTATGAATTATTTGTAACAATCAGAAATGCAAAGTACTGAAATAGACCTATATTAGTTTGAACACTGCACACAAGACAAAAAAAATTAATGTTTGTTTCACAGGTCCAAAATTTCCTTGAAATGGTCAAGAAAGAAACTCACTTTGACCAGTGTGAGGTGGGAGGAGGAAGCTCATCCGTGGTCAAGCCTCCATTTCTTGTAGAAGTGATAGGAGAAGAAGAGAGAAGGAGGAGCAAGGAGCTGAAGAGTGTTGAAAAAGAAGAAGAGAGCTTCAAAGAAGAGGGCTGTAATTGTGCATCCAGTTTAGATGCAGAGAGGAGTAAATGCACTCTGCCAAACACTCCTTTTAACTTTGCCAGTGGGTCTGTGGACGGTGAGAGGGAGGAGGAGGTAAAGGATCAGCCCTGGAGACAGTTGACATGCCAACAAATTCCTGATTTTCACATGTCTGATGTGCCTGAAGGTAAACGGTGTCTGTCAAATGATTCTAATGGTATATGTTTCTAGACAATTCTGAAAATAGCTACGATCTCACAATTAATAATATGTCTATTTGTATAGAACTGAGTATGAAAGACGTAAAGAAGCCAAAGAAGAAGAATGGTAGGCGAGGAAGGAACCAGGAGATCCCAGCAGAGATGGCTGCTGATCCAGAGCTGGCTAAGTACTGGGCTCAACGCTACAGACTCTTCTCTCAGTTCGATGAAGGGATTAAGCTCGACCGAGGTTAGTGCTAAATGCACATCAAATTAATTCCAATGTTACCAACAAAAAATCTATATATTTAACCCTCAAAAAGCAATCTTGAATTTCCCTCAGGATTAATAAAGTATCTGTTTATCTATCAATCTTGTTCTTTACTACCTTATTACACCCATTGCAAGTCAGTAGCATAAGAAATGACAGTCAAGGGGGTAAGTAGTTTTATTTATTCATTGATTTATTTTTATTTATTTTAAAGAAGTTCACCTTTACAATTAAAATTCATGTACCTTAACCTCCTGACAGTTCACTTACTAAGGACCAATTTATGGTTTCCACGTTCGTGTGCGCAGGCCAACAGATGTGCTATGCACAAGAACACGACATCCCTCACTGTGTGAACATAGCATAGGATTTCTTAGGAAATGAAGACTCCCTACTGTGTTTGGGGTCCTTCAATGAAAGCATGTATAAACAAAGAATATGAAGATGAAAGTAAGTCACACGAATACGGAAAGCATGACCATGGCCTTAACATGACAGGAAATAAGTTCCACTAGCACAGACACCACAATCAATAAATCTTTTATACTATATGAGTTTACACCTTAAAAAGTTGCAACATGTGATTACCGTTCCAGCAAGTACTTAAAAACTACATCACCTCTAAACCTGCCCTTACTGCTTGACTGGGGTTTAACACAGACTAAGGTGGGAGAAGCAAGCAAATTGACAAGCAAGCAGAAAGATTGAAAAGAACACTAGCCCCAAGTCAACTCAACAAAAACTAAAGTCCCAATCAGAGATAAGGGGTATCACAAAGATGGTTGTCAACTTTGTTTAACTCAGTCTTTCTGCTTCAAATTCTGAGCATACGAAGGTTTAGCGCTGCACATGACTTATCTCCAGCACAAAATGAAACACTGGTTTCCTGCCTACTTCAGTCAAAAGGTATTTTTTGTGAGGAATAGAAAAATTTACAATGGTAAAAAACTCTGCTACTATAAATGATGCAGGACACAAATGCTGGTCGAAAACTGTTAACCGTGCGTTTATCAGTCCCTCCAGGAATTCGTGATGTTGCGATCGCGCAAATTCACGTGAATTCAACCAATCGCTGCGAATTCTGCGCGACCTTGCAATTTTGTCCAATCACCGCAACTTTTCCGCAATTTTGTCCCGCCTCCGATAAGTTCCACCAATCATAGCAGTCCCCAGCGCAAACGTAATGCACGCACGTCACTGAATTCACTTACTTGTTTATGGTTTGAAGATGCAGACATGTCCCATTCCAATGTCTCTCATTTATCAACAAAAATTACTGCTGAAGACTGTGCCTAACAATTAATTCCCTGATGTTCTTGACCAAAGCGAAAGTAAACAGTTTTACACCCATGCAATACTGTGGTGGAATACAAAAAAAAATCATCGATTGATAAACACTTTTCTACCATGAAAGTTATTAGGAGAATGGCTGAAACGAGCAGACCACAGACCGGACAAATCACAGTGATGGAAACTTGCATCCAGATCTGTTGGAGCACTGAAAGAATGAAGGGAATTTAGAGTAATTATTCCACCAAGGAACACGGCAGAGTTATGTGACGATCTGCATATGCAAATCATTCCTCTGTTAGTAACATTACTCAAAAAGGGACAAAGGGATTTGGATGAAATTTTCAGGGAAGGTCAGAAATGACACAAGGACCAAGTGATTAGGCTTAAAGTCTGGATCCACGGATTTGTTAAGGATTTCCCATTGAGATAGCGGCACGGCGTCTGATAGTGGCACGGTAACTATGGCAACAAGTGAACGCTACCTCAGCAGCCTGCAGACAATCACATCATTGCGATCCTACTACAAATCCACCGCTGTGGACGTATCGGAAATGATACAAAGAACAATTGATTAAATTGTGAGGGTGTTTCTGAGTCCCATCAATTCCCACCGCCCGCTACATGTTTATGTCACATGATTCGGTATGTACACATGCATAACACACACCTGTGTTTACCGCAAGGTCAGGTAATGAACAGTCTTGGTGGAGTTCTGTGCTCTCGCTTTTCTTGTTAATTGACGTGACAAGCCGTGAATGCGTATGTGTGAATACATGCATGTCAGGGTGTGAAATTAACTTTTTAAGCCACTGACAGATATGTCCAAATGTGATTCATTCAATAGTAAATTATCATTTTGTGCCTTAAATCTACCAACCACTTCATGTTAAACCAGTATCTGGCTGCTGCTAATTTCCCACCATGGTATGCCAGCTTTTGTGTAAATGGATTGGAGCGTTATATAATTAATTTTGGATTAAATATTGTTAATTACAATGTTGAAACATGTTCTAAAAGCTGAAAAATTCAGCTTTTTAGCAACTGTCACTGTGTCCCACAATTTAATCGCAACAGATAAGCTTAAAACATTGCAACTTTCATCGCAATTTTTTAGAAAAGCTGCCGCGAATTCAGGCATTTTCGGCCGCAACAATCTGGAAAAACGGCCGCGAAATCCTGGAGGGACTGGTTTATATATTAACTGTACAGACTGGCATTCAGCACTGACATTCAACTAATACTGGCAACAAGAGAGAAGACAAACACTGAGTGGCTACCAGACTCCAGCTGAATCCATCTTGGCTATTTGATGTGGAGGGCTTGCTTGCTACTGTTTGTGGTACGAACACAAACAAGATTTGTGGGCAAGAGCTGGGGTTGAAATAACCTCACAGCCTTATTCTAATGAAAACAAAGATTTCATTGAGCCAGCAGGAAATGTTGTAACTCAAAGGATGTTGCACACATATATTGTGTTACAGAGGGCTGGTTCTCTGTTACTCCGGAGAGGATTGCTGAGCACATCGCCCTCAGGGTGGACCACAGCTTTTCTGACTCTCATCTGGTCATAGATGCTTTCTGTGGTGTGGGAGGAAACGCCATCCAGTTCGCTCTCACTGGAAAGAGAGGTAAGATGTGTGTGAATGTTTGTGATTCTGCACCTCTATTCACCTCTTACCTTAGGCATTAAAACCTTCCACCTTGGATTTTGTGATTTGAGTCCTCAGTAGTAAACCAAGAATATCAGTGTTTTCCTTGTATGAAATGATTGAGATGGTTAGATTTGTGTTTCATGCTCTTGTGTTAATGTAAGAATAATGTAAATCTCAATAATAATGAAAAATAAATATGGCTGTGCTGGACACTGACACACGAAGCAGACCGGCATGTTGAGTGGACTACCTGTCCGTTGAGTTTCAAGCTGCATAATACAGCACAGAACTTTCAATTACTCCTTTAAGTTATTTTTGTTGTAACTGTGTTGAACTGAAAATTAACTGGGAAAGTGACAGTAACAGTGTATTTGGCTACAAGAAGACACTTTAATGAATATATTCTTAATTAAACTTAAAACTTGAACAAAAGAAGATATGCAAGCTTGTGTTTCTGTGCAGTTTACAGTCATGAAAAAATTAGGACAACCAAGAGCACCTCTGCGCGTTTTTTTCAAAACATATTTGGACATATGGATATTTAATATCAATTTTAACAATACTGAGAGATTCAAGTAGTATAACAAAACAATTAAAACTAAAGAAAAGACTTTTTAAAACTGTCTGTAAAATGTAATTTTACTGAAATACAATTTCTGGTGAGAAATAAATTTGGACACCCCCACATTTCTGCATTCTGATAAGCAATAATGTCACCCAAATGGAGTATGCTTAAAGAAACCAGGACGTTACCCAGAAATCTATAGTGAGAACTCCATAATTAATATAAAATGTGATACAGAATTCCATAGGCTAATAAAAGATCTTCAAGCCTCTGAACTGTCCTCAGGTTTTAATATTTCTGTTTTAATCCAGCGATGTGAGTCATCGTTGCAGGTTTAGAAATGTTACACTCCCTGTCCAGACACTCCAGCAAAGTGAAAATCTGAGTATTCACTGTGTCTTTCTCATGTTTCATGTCATACTCTCAGTCTTGGCCATTGATATCGATGCAGTACGGTTGGATATGGCTCGACACAATGCTGCGATTTACAGTGTTGCAGACCGAATTGACTTCCTGCAAGGTGACTTCCTTCAACTGGCACCCCGTCTGCGTGGTGATGTGGTCTTCCTGTCACCACCATGGGGAGGACCAGACTACCTGACTGCTGAGGTGTTTGACATAAGTACCATGATGGAGCCTGATGGATATCCTTTTATGTAGCAGCAGGAAGAATGTTACAGCTTCAGGGACAGTGGTTTACCTGGTACCGGGGGATAGAGTGAAACAGATTACTTAAAGGAGAAATTACAGTTTATTACAACTTTTGGTTTGTTTTCTAAGATACTTTGATACATAAATGCACACAAAGCAAAACTCTTCATTTACTCCTTTTGGTAATTGTAAATTTATTAAAAGCCAACATACATTACACAACTGCTGAGGGAAAATTTAATGATTATTTCATAAGCATTTTATGTATTTCTTGCTCTTTCTCCTGATACAGATGTTCAGAGAATGTCAGATTCAAAAAAGTAATATTTGTTGCAGGGCTGTTCTGGTGTAGTGGGGTGAAGGTGTCCACTGTCCTCTGCTAGTGTTAGTGTCTGTCTAATGCGTAGTTCTTAACTACTGTCCATGAAATGTGCTGTAGGCATTCATCGTGTCCAGAGACTCAAACTAAATGTTTCTACAGACTCCCTGACCTTTTATCTAGCAACATCACTGTGACATAGCTGTCATATGGACACATGAAATATGATAGTCTAATTGGCACAATGTCTTTACATTTACTTTTTTTGGACACTGACATCTCAAGTGGCACAGCCCTCAGTGTAAAATGTCACCTTTGTATACAAGACCTAAAGACACTGAATATACTCTCAAATGAATCCAAAACACAGACTGTATTTATGCAACATACTGTCAGATATTTTATTCTTAACAGTAGACACATTTGAGATTTTCCGCCTGGCCAAAATGATATCAAACAACATAGTGTACTTCCTGCCTCGCAATGCTGACATGGATCAGGTCTGTATCTTTATTATTTGTACATGAATGGTCAACAGGCAAGAGAAATAGCAGTATTTACTTTATAACAATGGAAACTTTGTTCAAAGATTAAACATATCACAAGGCTTGGAATGTTAACCATCTAAATCCATGTTTTGATATCTTTTAGGTTTTGTTATGCAGTCACAGTTTAACTTTTATGAATTTTGGTAAAATTTTCAATTTGGACCAGTAAAATTATTATGACAAAGTGCAGTGAACTATGCCTCCTTCACACAATTGATACACAAAAATGTCGGCATTGTTGTCCTCTTTCACCTAGTGTGAATCTCATTGTTGTAGGACTTCCAATTTTTGCTTAATTACCTCAGGGCTCAGAATCAGAAATGGTGAGTCTTTTTAACCTGCCACCAAATCTATATAATATATGGCACATACATGAAAATGCATCAGCCTATTCAAAACAAGATTGTGCTTCACACTGTGAAAGAATTTTTTCCATCCGACATATTTTTTTCTGACCAATTGTTTGAGGGGCTAGTCTGTGATCATCTTGTCTGGCCCTCTGCACCATAGTAACCAATCACTCACAGGTAAATGGCTAACTGATAGAAGAAAAGAGCCTTTCACACAGGACACTATGCGTTATATTTGCCGCAGGCTTTGGTGCACAGCCCATGAAGAGTCACAAATAAATAAGCAAAATAGGCAGAGTTTTCAAAAGTGCAGCAGGGTGATGTCACCATCCCCTCAAGTGGAAAGCTTCCCATTTCTTACAAAAACGTGAAAATGTATTTGTCCTGTGCTACAAAGAATGTGTTAGCACTAATCTTGCTATTACATAGGAGACAAGTTGTATCATATTTTGGAAGATCATTATTTGTTTGTAGCGTTGCTGTTCTGTTTAACCATGTATTTCCAAAAGGCAAACTCCGGCTGTTCAAACACACCTGGCATGCCAGCTCAAACAGAAACCTGTTTCCAAGTAAAGGCTTTCCTCCCCAAATTTCAATACATCCGCAAAAGTTGTGTCACATAACTTGGGGTACTCGTACACATACAGTACCAGCTTTTCCTCCACTTTGCCTTCCATGTTAGGCAAGATTCCTTGTTCTGTAGCAGCTGCATTTTGGTGTTTTGTTGTTGTTTTTTAGGAACAAGACTCCAACAAGATTAAGAGAAGGGGAAGTTCATGTATGTGGGCTTTAGTAAATAAAAAAAGGGAGAAAAAAGACAGCAACAAATTAACAGGGATGCATTGAGTTACAGTACACTGCCAAAATACAAGTTCTGATGTGTTATAAAAAGCTTTCCAGGGACTTTTTTGAAATCCAAGCACCACCTCATGGCTTCTCCCTTTACTAGACTGTCAAAACAAAATCTCACTGATGTTCAAAGGAATATACAGTACTTTGTTGTGTCTCTTTGAAACACATGCATTATTGGGCAAACCATCTGTATGTTTGGGTTGACTTTCAAAATAAGAGTACATACCCAGTAACAGTGCTTAGTGAGCTAACATTTAACCTTGATTTGATTATTAATGTTTTCGAATTCTCAGTCTCATAGCCCACGAAAAACACTTGTATTTAAGTCAACAGGATTATGTGAAGTATGCTACACTTTCAAAGTAGAAGCACATCTGTGTTAAAATTAACTGATCATGGTTTGTAACAGATGCTGGTTTTGTAAAATAAGATGTACTTATATAAACAGTACCTTGATTATAGCAGACACATTGACACGCTCAAAATTTCTTAACAAATTTTCTAGTATTATACTAAATTTGTCATTACAGTGGATGCCTATATCAAATTTGCTAACATATGAGCTGTAAAAAAATAAATAAATTATTGAGGAGCCAATGGCTAAACATATGTTAAGATATTTACCAAATTTGGTATGGTTAGTCTTAAGCAGAATATAAAATGGATTTTTAAACTTGGTTTCATGTAGAGAACATACTGCCGCATACACTCACTGGCCACTTTAATTAGGTATACCTGTTCAATTGTTAACGGAAATGTCTAATCAGCCAATCACATGGCTGCAACTCAATGAATTTAGGCATGTAGATATGGTCAAGACAACTTGCTGAAGTTCAAACCGAGCATCAGAATGGGGAAGCTAATCATGTCAAAATCTTTGAGAAATGCTTCCAACACCTTGTTGAGAGTATGCCAAGAAGAATTCAGGTAGTTCTGAAGGAAAAAGGGGGTCAAAGCCTTTTACTAGCATGGTGTGCCTAATAAGGTGGCCAGTGAGTGTACATTATACTGGTCATGTAATGAAGGAAACAGTGGGTGACCATATCAAATTCTTTACTTGCAACCAAAAACTGTTACAGCAGCATGTATTGATAAATTTAGTGTAGACATTATTTATCAACACCTGTCTGTTAATATAGTTTCTCAATGACCACTTCCCCACAGGTGGTATCTTTGGCAGGTCCGGGAGGGAAGGTGGAGGTGGAGCAGAACTTCCTGAATAAGAAGCTGAAGACTGTGACTGCTTACTTTGGCAGCTTGATAAAGTGTGACAGCAATTAACCATGGCAAGGGAGTAGACCTTTATGGATTTGTTTAATGAAATGAGAATGGAAACACAATGTATTTCTCCTGTGTTCCTCTATTTGCATTATGGCCTATTGGACTGGATTCACAACACCATTGTATTCACTTTAGGGATCCAGAAAATTCAAGAATTAATATGTGAAACAGTTTGTGTAGTTTTTAGGTTTTGGGAGGGGGACTGTGTGTGTGTGTGGTGTATGTGTGTGTGTGTGTGTGTGTGTGTGTGTGTGTGGTGTGTGCGCGCGTGCGGCGGCGTGGGGGGGGCGCGCGCGCGTTTTGCTTCTGTCATTCATCAGCGACAGTTTCTTACACCTGTTTTTTTAATTACATTAACTCTTCAAAATGACTGTTATGAGAGTTTTAATTAACAATTTATACGTCTGCTTTTTTTATTTTTCATCTGAACCTAATAAATGCTTTTCATGATGTTTTGTTTTGGGGTTTTTTTTGTAATTCTCAGTTAAGACAATATTTTATTGCACTGTTTAGTTTTATAAAGGTCACTCAAATGTGTTTTGGTCCCTCATATGCTTAAAAACATAAAATACAACAACAGCTCTGAAAGGGGAATGTTAGAAAAATAAACATGAAGATGTTTTACTTCCCTTTCTCTTTGGAAAGTGCCAGCAAAAATGTTAAAACAATCCTTTTTTAAATTATTTTAAACAGTTTTTCTGTAAAAGAAAAAACACACAAAAACTATGTTTTTGCCTCACAAGTATTGCAAACTTGACAAATATAAAAACAAAACTCCTCCACCAAATGACCACTGCTTCTCTTTCTGGGACAAATGAAATATGCATTGTGCATCACTTCACATCATTAACTTTTTTCACCTGTTCTCACTCGCATGATCTATACCCTGGCTTCGAAACACAATTGTCCTTGACAGATTATTTGAAACACATGCTTGTCTGCCAACATCTTCTCAACAACTGCATTGAGGTTACCCCCTTTTACCACAACTAACTGTCCCCTCAAGATGACTTTCACCTTCACTGAGAATCTGCTTCTTCTGCCTGCTTTGACTCCTATACCCCTCTGTCCCTGTTGATTTGAAATCCTCAGTAGCATCAGCTACTACGTAGAATTATTGACAGGTTCCCCCGTGGCACATTCTTAGTTGTCAGTAGTTATTAAACACGTTCAGCCTGTTCGAAATCTCTCCTCATTATCTTCCATCATCCTACTCAGAAGCAGTGTTCCAGAACCCAGAATAAAACTTTGGGTCAGTGATCTTCCCAAGTCCTCAAGCTTTAAAGCCACTCCAACCCTCAAGATCCACATCATGCTCAATCTTCTTGCTCCTGGCTCATGAATTGGAGATACATATTTTTTTAGCTGAAATTCAGAAGCAGGTCCACACCTCTAACACTCTCTTACCTGTCAAGTATCTATGCCTATGCCCATGTCATTTGCCATGTTCCAACCCACCTCCCTTTTTTCTGCCTCTCTTCTTTCTGTCTCTGCATTTAAGGTGGTTGATTTGCCAGCCCAGGAGCTGCCACTAATCCTCAACAAAGCCTAATACCCACCACAGCTATTTATCCTTCTTTTCATCTGCATCACACCCATATGCACATTTAATAAACAATCCTGTGCATCTCGTTGATGGTGTGGCCCTCACTGCTTCATGTATTCAGTGTTACAACAATTTAACATCATGCCCTTCCACTTTTGCTTTGTGGCAGCCTTTTCTTTCTGTCTCCCTCTCCCTCCCTTTCCATTCATGTGGGCATGAGTGAGGTGCATGTGCTGGTATGTGTGTGGAGTCTACTCATTGGATAATCAGCTGAATGAGGGCACCTGCAACAGGGAGTGGCTTACCTGCAAGTAATCATCTCTTACTATAAAAGATGGACTCAGACCACCACCCGACTGCTGAACCATCTTAAGTTGGTCAACCCAAGCCAGCATTCTGCTGCAATTTTATCTTGTCCTTGCTAACTGGATTTTCCTCTGCCTTGTTCTTCATGTCACTCCCTGCCTGCATCTCCTGCCTTCTGCTGAAACCACAGCTCAAACCATACCTTTGTGAACCTGGTTCACCTCTAGTAACAGACTATGTGCAACAGGCTTTAAGGCTGCTGTAATCCAATGAATCGTAGCACAGAAACAGCTCTGGTGAAAGTCACTAATAACCTTAGCATCAGATAATGGACTGGTCTCGATACTTGTTTTGTTGCACCTTAGTACAGCATTTGACACTATCGACCACAAACTTTCATTACACTGATTAGAATATTCTATTGGCATTAAAGTTACTGCACTGGACTGGTTTAAATCTTATTTATTAGACAGGTTCCAGTTTGTGCATGTCAACAATGACTATTCTAAGCATACTAAGGTTTATCACAGAGTTCCTCAGGGTTCTCTTAGGACTGATACTATTCACATTATACATGCTTCCCTCAGGCAATATTATTAGGAAGCACTGTAATAATTTCCATTGTTATGCTGATGACACTCAGTTGTATTTATCTATGAAGCCAGAGGAAACTAATCAGCTAGCCAGACTGCAGGATTGTCTTAAGAACATAAAGACCTGGATGACCTGTAATTTCCTACTACTTAATTCAGAGAAGACTGAAGTCATTGTATTTGGCCCCAAACACCTTAGAAACTCATTTTCAAACCACTCTGGATGGCATTACATTGGCCTCCAGTACTACAGTGAGGAACCTCAGAGTTATTTTTGATCAATTGCCGGGTTCTGCTCGAGGTTTTTTTCTCTGTTAAAAGGGTGTTTTCCTTGCCACTGTCGCCTTTTGGCTTGCTCTGGGGGTCAGGCATATGGGTTCTGTAAAGCGTCTCGAGACAATTTGACTGTAATTGGCGCTATATAAATAAAATTGAATTGAATTGAATCGTAACGTGCATATAAAATATGTCTGTAGGACTTCCTTCTTTCACGTAAGTTGCACTACAGGTGGAGTTGATCATGAATTCAGGTGCAAGAGATAACTGGTTGACAAAATACATAGAGCAAAAGCAGAGCAAAGGCCTGGATTGAACTAACTGGAGTTGTTCCCTGGTCTGGTATCAAGTAGTGGTCTGATCCAGGATTTCAGCAGCAATACTGTTGTGGCCAATAACAAAAAATGTTGTTGGCTTATCTGTACATGCACACAAGCATGCAAAAAAAAAATAATACAGTGGGTGACAGAATTTGTCAGCTAATTTAGATAGGAACTTTTTGTTTTTTATTTTTTTTACCATCACTAGTAACAATTTTTTTCAGGTAAATATTACAGCTGAATTGTTGATCCAGTACTAATTTTAAATGACTTACAAAGAGTATTTTTTTTTTTTTAGAATTCAGAGCACTGTGGCATGAACAGACTCCAGTCCAAGTAGCACCTCAAACTAGAAAGCTGGTGAAAGGACAATACAGCTCTAAAACACTAAACAAACAGCAAATTTTATTGGATGGTGAATTTTGATAGGGTTGTTACACAAAAATCAGAGTGCAAGAACAGAGGATTTAAAGTACACACAAACAGTCTGAAAGAAAAGAAGGATTTAGCCAGAGCATAGGTAGTCTGTGCAAGTATAGCGGAGTCAAGCAAATCTGTAAGTGAGCAAAACTGAGTGCCAAGCAAGATTTTAAGGGATAGCTGTCACACCCTACACTTCCAGCTCTGTGTAGTGGCAGCTTTTCCCTGTTTTCCTTCCCCCTTCCTCCGCATCCCTTTTTCCTCAGGTGGGTGTGAATGAGGTGTGTGTGCATGGAATGCAGTCAGGTGCAGGTCATTGGAGAATCACCTGAGTGAAGGCACCTGTAGCAGGGAATGGTCATCCTGCTTCTCTTCAAGCCTCATCATTAAAGCCAGACACAGACCACTGCACGACCCCGGACAGTTAAATATTCCCAGTTATTCAGTGCAGGCCTTTGTCTGCTCATCTGAATTCTCCTGTTGTTACCTCTGGTTAACTGACCTTTCTGTTGGCCACAGTCCTTGTTCCACCCTGCTGACCCTGCCTTTCAGCTTCACCTGCCTGCTACCGAGCTCCTGCTCTCATGTGCCACTGCCACCCTGGTTCTGTCTGGATTCATTCTTGGATTCACACCTGGCCCTGCACCTGCCCAGGCACCGCTCTGATCATGCAACACACCTCCTCTGCTGGCACTCCCTCTCCCTGTTTCCTCCCAGGCTGGCACCTAAGTTAGCCTTCTCTTGTAGTCTCCTAGTGTGCAGTGATTGTGTACTTTCAACCATGTGTTTCATCTCGCTCTGTGTAGTTCATTGTGTTTGTTTGCTAGTGTCTGTTGCATCATGGATGCATTTTGTATCCTGTTGATTAGCTTTCCTAGCTTGGTATTCCAAAGTCCTGGTTAGTCCCTGCCCTAGTTAAATTATCGCTTCATAAGATTAAGTCTGTTTGGTGTGTTAGGTGTAGGTTCTGTATTTATTCAGTCCCCAATGTAGCTTTTTTTGTGTCAGAGTGCTGTTCAGTTCTCACCCAGACTTGGCTTCTTTGGGAGTTTTGTCAGCATAGTTACCCTGTCTAACTCATATCCTGGATTTCATGTTCTTCCTGTGCCATTTTGTAAATACTGTAAGTAAATTTACTACTTTTAAAATCCCTGTCTGGCTGTGTTTGTCACACTGCATTTGTATCTCTGACCTGCCCTGTGACAATAGCATGATATCTGAATGTAAAATTTAAAAGAAGAGGCTCTTTCATTGAAAGACCATGTTCTAGGCATACACCCCATAGTTGGAACCAGGGAAATATCATGAGGAGGTGGTATACTTGGTGGAAGAGGCACTGAGCATAGTGATAGCATCTGGAAGAGGAATCCTCACATCTATACCCATCTTCACTTTTTTCATGTAATTACTTTATTTCACTTCAGCTTCTCTTTTCCACTCATGGAAAGATCAGTAGGTCTCTTTCCCTCTTGCTTTATTTCTTCTTTCTTCACTTCCTCTTCTATCATAACTCTAAGATTTCAGTCTGCTGAAATGGAAGCTCTTTAACCATGTAGTGTCCTGTTACTTTGCAGTACCTGAAAGAGTTTCAGATCCAATTGTATTATATTTGTATTTTATTTTTTTTATTTTTTTACTTACTGTGCCACCTAATGAATGACAGTCATTGGAAGTCAAACTGCTCAGACCTCCAATGGCTGTATTTCATTCAAGTCTGTCTGCATGGTTAGATGTTATCAGACACTAACTTTGGGTCACCCATCACCCAGGTAGTTTATAAACACATTTAATATACACAATGCATACAAGACACTGACAGACTTACCACAAAATGTGTTGTTTTATTGTATAGTTGTTTTTTTCTCATTGACAGGCCCATTTCATGTAACTGGGAGAAACTTACAGTCTTACAGTTTAATGTCCTAGACAAAAATGATCTAGTAAGCATACAGATTTTTGCAATTTTCAATCAAAAGTGTTTTTGTTTTCACACTCCTTAACCCTCCAATTATCCTTGCGGTCCATTTGACCCCATTCAATGTTTAACATTAAAAAATAGACTTTTTTTTGCTTCAAAAAAGATTTTATGCTTAATCAGTTGTCACCATCAAATTAAGTCATTCATGATTTAATTTGATGGTGACAACTGATTAAGCATAAAATCCTTTTTTTTCAATTTGCTGAAAACACATTGCACACATTGGTGTTCTTCTGAGGTCAATTTGACCCCAAGCTGTTTTCGCTGTGTAAAAGTTGTCTATGTCTTTGATGTTCCTACACCTGCAGGTGCAGAGTTGATACTTTTAAGTTGATGCATAACAGGGGGGTGGGGAAAACAACTATTTCCACAAGAACTTTGATACTTCTTGTGGTGTGGGAAACAACTTGACTTGTGAACTGCCAAAATGAGGAAGCCAATGTAGGCTTGCGAGCTGATCACATCCAAGTCTTTCCAACTACATATGCCTCCCCTCTAAAACTATCATCTCAAGTACAATATTTTCAACTGATAGTTATATGAGAGCTTGAATAATGACTGCCTTCAACATAGCTGACTATCTGGTGGGACACACTCTTAGTGGTACGACTACCTTGTTGAAATGAGTAGAAGGACTATAATTTTCCATTTTTGGTGCTAATGTGAAACGGGGGAGGGGGAAACAATATTCTCATGAAAGCTTTCCCACACTATGAGCATGAAAGTGTTTGTATGTGTGACCTACTGTATTCACACTTGCCAAAGTAGAACTGATATTTACCGTGCTGTGGAGGGCAGGGTATTTCCACAAGGACATTGGTATGTAGTTCATGCAAAATAAGGCGTGAGTAAACATAAAAGCTTGCACGGCAGCCCTCTATCCAAATCATTCCTCATTGTGCTCTGCATGTGTATACTGCAATCTGCATGCTCTCTCACTTGAAAATGTCCTCTGGGAAAACATTCACTGTCAGTAAAGTTTTGGACAAACTCTTTGACAGTGACAGAGGAGAATGTGTCTGAGACAGGACTGTGCTGAGGAGGACCCTGATTTTGAGTGAGTGTTGACCCTCCTATTGTCTCTCAACCACCAGCAGACACGATCCCTTCCAAAAATGGGAAGATAATATGACCCTGTTCTCCACTTCAACAGCAAGGTAGATTTAGTGCTGCTAATATTATCAGAATGGTTCCAGGGCCCCACCAGATATGCAATCAGCCATGTTGAAGACTTCAAGTCATCATTCCAGCTCTTCATAACACTATTGATTGAAAATATTGTACTTGGGTGACAAATTTGGAGGGAAGCGTGTGTATGGGGACAATTGGAAAGACATGGATGTAGTTGACACAGAAGCCTACATTGGCTTGCTCATTTTGGCAGGCATTTACAAATTAAAGGGTGAAGCAACAGCAAGCCTTTGGAACACCAGAGACTGGAAGGGCAATGTTTCCAGCCACCATGTGTCTGAAGGCATTCCAAGTTTTATCCCATGTCATACACTTTGATGACAAACAAATGTTTATGAGAGGGAAGGGGGGGTCACCAACATCAATTAATATGGTTCATTCTGTGAGAGTGATGAATGTGCACCCCAAATTATAAAAGATTTGGAGGAAAGATTTCCAAGATACACTAACTCTAAAACTGAAATTTTGGCCTGATGTTTGTGATACAGGAAAGACCATATCATCCCCATAACCAATAGGGTTCGTACTCCTGTGGTCAATAATATTGTCAGTAAATTTGAGAAGATTTGTATGAAAGCTTTTCAAGATACATTACTTGTAATTTAAAAGTTCAGCCTGATGGTGGTGCTAGAGGACAGGTCAACGCTGATAGGTTTCATTATCAATGGGGTTATTTATGAATTGAACAAATAAAGTGCCTGACACAAAAACTTGGTCAAAAATTTAATGTAAATTTTCTGGAGGCAAATATCCTTGGGGTCAGCTTGACCCTAAGGTAAATTTTGGGTTTGTATTGTTTCCTGTTGCCTTGTAGTCAGTCTATGTAAGTTACTAAATATAAACACTATTTTGTTATCTACAATTAACAATAATCCCATTTGACTTTTTTTCTGTACTTTTTAAATTATTATTTTTTTGCTTCACATCCATCTGTTACTATGTATAGAATTATGTTAGCTCTACTGGTTCAGTTTCAGGAAGGATTTACATGAATTACCACAAAGGTACATGATATCTACCACAAAGGCTACAAAAACCTTACATGAACTTATAGGAGCTACATACTTAGATTTTACTCTTTCAAAACTGTTGCAAAGGAAAAAAAAATCAGAACAACACACTCGCTTATTAAATAGATCAAAGCCTGCCAATCCTCAATTTGTCACATTACACTCCTTTTGTTGGCTTCAGTCAAGGCTTACGCATAGATTGTCCATAGTAGGTTAGCATGTATGTTGAGTTTTCAGTATCACAAAGGTGGCTTTCTTTTAACCTGCTAGATCACCCTGGCAGCTTGTGCTGTGGAGCTTACCTGGTCCAGAGCAGGTTATAATCAGAATTTTAGATTTAAATCGGCAGTATGAAGTGTCTCCCTTTAACAAAATCATTTTCTGAGGATTCTCCATGATTACATGATACAGATTTTCAGCTGAGCGAATATGTTACATCTGCATTGGTGAGGAACCGACATGTATTCAGCTAGTAATGCAGAAGTCATATGAATATGATTTTATCTATCATCCTGATTTGCTGTCAAGACCATTTACACCGCTGGTACTGCATCTTGAAGAACACAGATTAGAAAACAGATCATTCCATTGGTATTAATCACAGAGAACAATCTAAAATGAAAGTGATATCCAGCGTTATGGGACAGTGATAGAGCTAAATGCATTTCAATTACAATATCATGTTTAAATATATGAAGGTTAAAGTTTAACAGCTCAAATGTGCAGTTGTCACATCAGAAATAAGCAGCTGCAGGGATTCTACAGTTCTACAATTCAATTTAGCAGATGCTTTTATCCAAGCATACATCAGAGTAGATACAGCATAAGCAAGGATCTAGTCAGGAGAAAACAACATGACATGCATGAGTACCAGGTTATACCACAGAGGAGATAAGTCTAGCTATCGACCTTGGGCCCTGTTGTGGTGGTTGTATCAGATGGTTTTTGTTGGCCGAGTGTAAAGAGTGGGAGGGAGTGTAGACCTGAAAGAGTGAGTTCAGGTGGGAAGGAGCTGTTTTCATTGCAGTTTTGTCGGCAAGTGTTAAAGTGGATTGTGTGTAAAATCAATATATTAACACATTTAACAGTTTTCTACCAGCATTTCTGTCTTGAATTATTTGCAGGAGCTGCGCCTTTTGACGTTACAAATTTTTATATTCCTAGTTGCTTTCCATTATAACTATATGTTGACTAAAGTATCGGTTCATTTTTTTTGTGGGAGAAGAGTCAGATGACTCACTAAATGCCTCCTTTTATGTGAACATGCACAGTGTGAATCTAAGGAAGAAAGCCCGAGTTAACCAAAAAAATGATAACCACCTTTGTGATATCTGTTATCTCTGACTGAAAACAGCTGAATAAGCTAGCTGCAATCCAATTATGATGCCAGGTCTTCAAGTATCAGCAAGGAATTCTGGCTTCAGTGCTGCCCTGACTGACACGGTGTTGCTTCTATGCTGGGTTGGCAAGCTGAGAGGCTCAGCAGACCATCTTCTGATTCGCTGATTCCACTCTGGAAAAGAAAATGAAGAGAATTAGAGTAGGGTAGTAAGGTTATGAGCCGTCAAAAGCCTAGGCTTCCCAGTGTATAGTTGTTTTTAATTGTAAATATCTACTTAAGACATTTTTGTCAAACTTGACTCGAAGAGGTCACCTTTTAGCTGCAAGGTGACAGAGCTAACCAGCCACTGTGCAGCCCTACTATCTCATTATGTGTACTTAACATTTAGTTTTCCTTTTCAACATGAGTGTGCATGCATAGCCATAGTTACTGAATGTGCACACTCTCCAGAAACATTGCATACAGAGGATCACACCACTTTTCACACATTACAATATGATCTTGTAAACACCGTATATATCACGGCAGTCTTGATTTTCTAATAACTCCTATAACTGTAAATTTTCCCATGTGTCGTCACGAAAAGCAATCATGCATTTAGGTTGTTTGACAGATTTAGGATAGATCTTCTGGAAATAAGACAAAATCAATCAAGACTGGCTGTCACAGCCGCTCCAGGTGAGCAGCATGAATGAGATGAGCTGCAGCAGCACAACTTCCCGACCAGCCACCTCCCAGAACCAGCCCCCCAGCAGAAGGCTGGGGGGAAGTCCTACCGCAGGAGGCGTGGTCCCACAGAGGACGCCGGACCTTGCTGCTCCCCAACCCCCAGACCTCACCGTTCCCCAGCGCCACCGAGTCCAGCCACCGAGCCCCGTCGAGGTCCAGCTGCCTCAGTTCAACACCCTGACCGTTCCCTAGGGGGTCGACAACGTCGCCTCACCCGTTCCCGAGGGGGTCGACGATGATGCCTCACCCATTCCCGAGGGGGTCGACGATGATGCCTCACCGGTTACTGAGGGGGTCAACGAAGATGTCTCACCCGTTCCCGAGGGAGTCGACGACGACGCCGGCTCACCCGTTTCCGAGGGATCGACGACGTGGGCTCACCCGTTCCCGAGGGGGTCGACGACGCGGGCTCACCCGTTCCCGAGGGGGTCGACGACGCCGGCTCACCCGTTCCCGAGGGGGTCGACGATGACGCCACCTCACCCGTTCCCGAGGATGCCAACGATGCCGCCGGCGCCCCCTCACCCATCAAGGAGGAGCTCCTAACCGAGTCCTCACCCATCCTGGAGAGGCTGAGAGCGGCCTTGCCTGTCCCGAGGCGGTCCTGCCTCGTCCACCGGCCTCCAGCCCAATGGCCAGAGCGGTCCCGCCGCTGCCGCCGGCCTCCAGCCCGACTGCTGGAGCAGTCCTGCCTCTTCTGCTGGCCTCCGGCCCGACCGCCGGACTGGTTCCGCCTCTGCCGCTGGCCTCCAGCCTGACCGCCGGAGCGGTCCCACCTCTGCCGCTGGCCTCCAACCCGACCACCAGAGCAGTCCCACCTCTGCCTAGCCGGCTGTATTAAGAGGAGGGACGCTGCATGTCTCACCAAAATGGTGAGGAAGGCAGGCTCTGTCATGGTCTCAGAACTGGACAGTCTGACATCTGTGTCAGAGCGATGGGTGCTACACAGGCCCCTGTCAATCATAGACAACCCACTGCATCTACTGCACAGGAACTGTACAATGCACTTATCATCTTTCGTGTGTAGATACCACTGTAACCTGTGAATTTCCTGACAGGGAATAAAGTATCAATCTAATATTATCTAATCTAATCTAATCATCTAAATCTGCTGGGTCAAAGATATATGTACAGGAATTTGAATTTTCTGTGTTGGTGACATAGAAAGCTGTCAATCAATTTTTCTTAG